>ASRE01000151.1:0-10000 GCA_000412615.1 Pecoramyces ruminantium
AATATATTAAAATATATAAACTTAAATATTATTATTATTATTATTTTTTTTTTTTTTTTTTAAAGAAATAATATATTTAAAAAGTAATATATATAAGCGGTTATTTTTGGAATTTTTTGAATGATCTATTTAAAAATTTATTAGAATTAATGTGACTTTTTAATATATATTAACCATATATTATAATATATTTTGAATAAAATAGATGATGCTTATGACGTATTGAAGTATTATTTTAAATATGTTATATATATAAATATTTTTCTATTAAATAATATGTAATTATATATAATTAATTTAACTATTAATTAATAAATTTTGGATATATAGTTAAATTATAATTAATAAGGTTTATTATTGAAGTTATCAATATTATATATTATATATAAAATAATAAAATGATTATATTATACAACTAATATTACTATAACATAAACTTTTAAATAAGAAATAAAATTTATATTTCTGATGATAAAGAAGATTAATAATAGAAGTTATTATGGAGTAAATAAATATAATTATAAGAGTTTTAATAAATTATTAAAGATTAAATTATAATTAATAAATAGAAATTGATTTTTGATTTATTAATTTACATAGTTTAATATATTAATAATACATTAATATCATATTTTAATATATTATAATATACATATTCCATAAATTAGAATTTTTATATTTTGTACGAATATAATTTTAGTTTAATAAAAATAATATATTAACTATATATAATATATTTATTTAATATAATGCAATATATTAATTATAGATTTTCTAATTATCATTCCATTAATTTAATTTATTAAGGCCCCATTGGTGCTTAGCCTAATCTAAACTTTTATGTCAATATGGTATTACAAAGAAAAATTATTACTATTTAGAAAATACTACTGTATATTATAATATATTTTATAATATATTAATATTATAAATAGTTTATTTAAGATTTAATTTTATTATTTTAATAAAATTTATTATATAATATACTTATATGTAATAATAATTATTAATAATAACTATTAATAATAATTAATAATAAATTAATAATATTTATTTATATATATTAATAAAAATATTAAAATATTGTAAATTATTAATGTTTATTTAATAATATAATATTATAAAGTATAATAAATATGAAAAATTTTTTTTTTTTTTTTTTTTTTTTTTTTTTTTTTTATTTTTTTTCTTATTAATATCTATTTTCATATATCTTAATTCGTAACATTATTTATATATTTTTTTTCTTATTAATATCTATTTTCATATATCTTAATTCGTAACATTATTTAAATATTTTTGGCTTTTATTTTTATAAATATATATATATATATTTTTAAAATATTTTTATTTTAAATTTTATTTTAGCATTTAATATCATTTTTTTTTTATTTTATTTATTCATTATCATCGTGAAATGAAATTCTTAAAATAGGAAGGATTTCTTTGGATGATATTAATAATTTAAAATATTTTAATTAAAATAATATAATTATTTTTATTTCGAAAAGAGTTTTATATAGAATAAATAAATAAATAAATAAAATTTATTAAAATATATAAAAAAAAAAAATTAAATACCATTAATACAGAATATTTTATTATATATGAATTAGATTACAATTAAAAACAAAAAATAAGAATAACAAAACAAAAAAAAAAAAAAAAAAAAAAAAAAAAAAAAAAAAAAAAAAAAAAAAAAAAAAAAAAAAAAAAAAAAAAAAAAAAAAAAAAAAAAAAAAAAAAAAAAAATATAAAAAATAAAAAAAAGAAATAAAAAATAAAAAATAAAATTTATCAAAAATAAAATTATAGAAGTTTTTCATAAAACTAAAAAAAATAAAATAATAATAATAAAATTAAAAAAAAAAAAAAAAAAAAAAAAAAAAAAAAAAAAAAAAAAAAAAAAAAAAAAAAAAAAAAATACTATAGAAGAAACAAATTAAAAAATATAAATTATTTTTTTTTTTTTAAAAATGAAAATTATTTAAAATATAAATTATCAACAATTTAATTAAAATATTTAAATTTAATTTATGAAATAATTAATAATCAATAAAAGTGAAATATAATTTAAAAATAATTATTTTTTATTATTTTAAAGAAAAATAAAAAAAAAAATAAAACAAATATATTTAGGTAATATGTTTGAAACATTGTTATTAATAATTAATAATCATTAATATTATAAAATTAATATTTACAATATATATGTTTAATAATTTTGAAATTATTTTTGTTAAATCATCAGTTTCTAAAATTTATTAAAATTATTATTGCAATAATATATAAAAATATTTATATAAATTAATTTAATTAAAATATAATACAACAAACCCAATATATTTATATTCTTAAATAAGTATTACAGTATTGTATATAATTATAAAATATAATATTCAAATTTATTAAATAATTATCATTTATTATAAGTACTTTAAGAATTGTAAACATTTTAAAATGAATTAAACAAATTAGTGAAATAATAATCATAGAATTATTTAGAACAATATACCATTGTAAATAAAATTTTTAATATGAAAGTTCAAAAAGTATAGTTATAATTAAAAGATAATTATTAAATAAACAAACTATTAAATAATATAAAAATATCAAATATAATAAAAAGTATTAGGAAATATTAATAATATAATAAAAAATCAAATAATTTGAAATAAATAATAAAACATTTATATAATATATATATAACGTATGATACACATTAATATAATTATTTATATTTAAAAATAAAAAATATTATTATTTATTAGATTAATTATAATTAAAAATATTTTGAAAAAATTAGTAAAATATAAAAATACTTTAAACTTTGTATATAATTAAAAATTTTATAGTAAAATTATATTGTAAAATTTAATATTATTTTACTTTTAATTATAATTAAAAAAAGTTTAAAAATGTTATTTAATTATAGCAATTTTTATTTAATTTCATTTATAAATCTATTAATTTACTTTCAAATTTTTAAATAATTTTTAGTTTAATGAATATATAAATATATAAAATTAAAAATAATATAATTGACTAAGATATTTAAAAAAGTAATGAATAATATTGATAAAAAATCAAATAATATAAAAAAAATGATTAATAAAAATAAAAAAAAAAAAGAAAATAAAAAAGAAAATATTTATGAAATTAATAAAATGAATAAAGATAATAATAAAAAAGAAAATAATAGTAATAACATTAATTCAAATAATATAATAAACTTATCTAATAATATTAATTCTAATTTAAGTGAAATTAATGAAAACGATTTAAACTTATATGACTTAGAAGATAATAAAAAAGCTAAACATTCCTCGTCTTTTCAACAAGCAACTGAAATAATACATTCAATACAATCTTTTTTTCAATCTTTTAAGAAAATAAATAATAATAACGAAAGTTTAAATTCGTTAAATTCTTCTGAAAAAATAAATAAAATAAAAAAGAAGAAATCTTTATCTGATACAGATTTAATTATTAAAAAAGAAAATATATTTGATATTATAGAAAATTCTAACATGGAAAAAATAAAAATTCAAAGATCAAAAAGTATACCTTTTAATAACACTAATTCAACACAAAGAAATTCTTGTCATTATCATAAACATTCTTCTTTATCATCATCAATAACAAGTTCAATAACTTCAATGTCTATTAACCATGATCAAGGACGTCATTATGATTCAGAAAGTGAAACAAATGACAGTCGTTTAGAATATTCAACACCTAAAGAAGATGATATATCATTTAGTTTTTCTTCTTGTCAAAGTTCTTTTAGTATTGCTTCAGCGTTTACTAATAAAATGGCACCGGTTATAAACAATTATAATTCAGAAATTAAGAATCCAATTCCGTTATCACCAAAATCAATTTCCTCAGAAAAAACAGAGTTATTATCAGTGACACCACATATAACGGGTATATTAGAGGATATAAAGGAACAAGAATCAATATCTGAAACTTTATCATCTACTCCTTTAGGTAATTCTTCAATAATATTAAAGGATGATATAGTGACGGAAGATGATAAAGCAAAAGAATCAAAGAATAAAAAATTAGATATAAATCAAAATGTTAATGAAATAAAATTTGAGGATGAAGAAATAGGGATATCAAAAGATGATTATTATGTAAATCGAAATAAATTAAATTGTAATATTTCTTTACTCTCAAAACAATATAAAGATCAAAATTCTGATCGTATAACAGCATCAACAAGTTCAATACCAAATCTTTTAAATCAAAATCATCCATCACCGTTATCATCGTCACCATCTTCATTATCATCATTGGAGATTCAACCTATTCATCCTTCATCTCCATCATTCTCACCTAATATAAAAAAGAATGATAATAATATTTCCTTATCTTCATCAATAATACCTACTCAAAAATTATCGTCATCACTACCAAATACATTAATAAAATCACCTGAATTGTTTAACTCTAATTCAATTGAAAACGAATCTTCATCAAAGATAGTGTCGGTGAAAATGAGTAAAGAAAAATCATTATTGTTCTCTTCATCTTTAAATAATGATAAATCAGAAATATTACTAGATAAAATAAAAACAAATGTAAATAAAAATGAAAAAGAATCCGATTCATTTGAATCATCAATAAATAAAATTTTGATAATAGACAATAATAGAATTGATTCAGAAGAAAAGGGTTCATCTAATTATAAAGATATAGTAATAAATAATATAATAAATGATAAAAATGAAGAATTATCATTAAAAGTGGATAAAAATTTAGATGAAGCAAATATATATAATGAGAATAAAGAGAACAATAGAAAAGTTGAAAAAATAAAAGAAGGAATAGATATGAAGAAAGATAATTTAAGTTTGTTAATGAAACAAGATAGAAAGATCATAAAGAATGGATCAAAGGATAGTTATATAAATCCTTTATGTAATAATATAATTAATGAAGATACATTGATAGATTCAGAAAATTCAAGCTTTTTATCGAATATGATAAATATAAGTGAATCAGAGTTAACGAGTATACCAACAACAAATGTTTTTTCCAGTGAAATACAGAATAGTTATGAAAATAAATCATCTAATCTTATTATAGAAGATTTAGATAATGCTGAAGAGGAATTTATTCAAATTAATAATAATGAATTAGAAAATGAAAAAAGTGTAGAAATAAAAAATATAAATAAATCAATAGAGAATAATAATTATATAAAAAAAAATGAACCAATAATTACTATCGAAGATACTGATTTACCTAAGGATCATGAAAAAATAATATTTAATAAATCAAATATTAGTAGTAGTAATATCGTTAATACATATGATAAAGAAAATTCTTCATTCGAAGATCATAATATAAATACATCCTCCAATTATCTAATGAAAGAACGTATTCCTAATGAAGAAAATAACAATAAACATGAAATATATTTTTCAAAAGAAATAACAAGTACAATAGCATATAATAATAATAATGAAAAAAAGGATGAAGATAATTATTCATATTATAGTAATGCTTTTTCTCCAGAGATATCAATATCTAGTGTTAATTCGGATGATAAATATTCTAAAGGCAATTATGATAAATCCCAATTTTATAGAAAAAATAAATCTGGTAAAAAGCCAGGTGAATATGAGAAATCTATAAAAGAATATGCAGCTTCTCTAGAAAAAGAGATGATGGAATTTTATTTAAAGAATGTACCAACGGAAGAAAGTAAAACGAAAAAATTAAGTCTTTTAAAACGTATACAAAAAATATTTTCTGAAAGATATCCAACATTAGGTATCAAAGCTCATCTTTTTGGATCATCTGTAAATGAATTAGGTACTTATAATAGTGATGTAGATATATGTTTAACTACAAGAGATAGAATAGATTGTGAATTAAGTGATATGGAAGTAATAAAAAGAATATTAGAGGATAATGGTATAACGCAAATACGTACAACACCTAATGCGAAGGTTCCTATTTGTAATTTTGTAGATCCAGAGACTAATCTCTCATGTGATATTAATGTAAATAATACAATTGCACTTTATAATACTAAAATGATTCAAACATATGCTTTAATTGATGAAAGAGTAAAACCATTAATAATGACAATAAAATACTTTGCAAAACAAAGAATGCTTAATGATGCTAAAACAGGTACTTTAAGTTCATATTGTTGGGTAAATTTAGTTATAAATTTTTTACAAATGAGAAACCCACCAATATTGCCTTGCCTTCATGCAATGTCAAAAGATGTTCCAGAAGAGGAAAGAATTATAATTGATGGTGTGGATTGTACATTTTATTCTGATTTAGATAAATTAAAGGGATTTGGTAAAGATAATAAAGAAACACTCTATGAATTAATTTATGGTTTTTTTAAAACGTTTGCTAGCGATTTTGATTATATTACAGATGTTGTTTCTGTAAGAAGTGGCTGTTATAAAAAGAAATCTGATAATGGTTGGAATGTATCATCAAATAATACTCGAATTAGAAATAATTATTTTTGTGTAGAAGAACCATTTAATACTACTCGAAATTTAGCAAATTGTGCGAATCGTTATAGTGTTAAAGGACTCCGTTGGGAATTTAAACGTGCTTTTAAAATATTAAAAGCAAGAGGATCATTAGAAGAACTTTGTGAACCTTATAAACCAGATCCAAGTAATTATGCATATGATACAACATATTATTATCCAAGTCAGAATAGAATGGAATTACCTATTAATAATAATAATAATAATAATAAAAATGATATAAATAATCAGAATGCTTTAAATAATGGTAATATCCATAATGATCATCTCTATATAAATAATAGTAATGGAGTTAACAGTTTTAAAAATAGTAAGAGTAATAATAATTCATTTACTACTGGATCAACAATGGCAGATAAAAATGGTAATTGGAGAATACGAAATAATAATTCTTCTATATCTAATAATATGATTGAAAATATGGCATTTCAAGGTAATAAATTTTCAAAGAATATACCTGGAGATAAAAAGTTACTATGGAATACAAAAAAGAAATCTATTGGTTCAGAAGTGGGTAATGATAAAATACCTAATAGTTCAAATGAAAACTTTTATTATGCTCGTCGTTTTCCAAATGACGGTAGTTTCATGAATAATCATTATTCAAATTCAGTATTTATGAATAATAAAAAAATGAATAATCGTTATAACAACAATAATAACAAAAATAATTACATTATGAATGAAAAAGAAATGCATAATAAAAAAATTGAAAAATCTAATAATTATGAAAAATCACCTATATCTTCCATGAAGGAAATGAATGAAATAGAAAATGAAAAAGTTGTTATAAAACATAGATTTATAGAATATCATAGAAATTTTGATAATTCAATATTACCATTTAATTCTTCACATCATCATTACAATTCTAATAATTCAAAAAATAATAATATAAATAATGCAAATAATAATAGTAATACTAACAATAATAGTAATACTAATCTTAGTAATAAATCATCATTTAATAGTAATAACATTACCATTAATAATAATAATAATCATTTATTTAACCGTAATAATAATAATAATAATAACAATAATAATAATAATAATTTAACTTTTGTAAATAATAATGCCAATTCTTTCGGTAATGAAAAATTAAAGGATAATCAAGCTGAAAGAAAAGAAACATTTAATAATAAAGATAAAATAAAAAATAAAGAAGAAATCGCTACTAAGGAAATATTTAAAGAGAATATTGAAAATAATAAGGAAGAAATAATTAATAAGGCTAAAACTAATGATACAAAGGATGAAATTTCCATAAATGACAATAATAGTAGTATTAATAATGATAATGATGATAATAATACTAATACTAATACTAATACTAATACTAATACTAATACTAATACTAACAGTAATAATATTAAAAATAATGTTAAGAATAATAATGGAAATGGTAATTCATCAAGTGAAATAAATAATAAAAAGGTAGCGGAAGATCAAGTTAATCCTGTAATAATAAATAATTATTATAGTTATATCAATCAAGAGTATAGTACTCAATTTTATAAACAATTAGGCTATATATCAGTTCAAGATCCAAAAATGACATTAACCGATGAAGGCATTAATAAACAAAATATAATAAACAGCGCGAGATATCCATCCTATCCAATATTTATTAATTTAAACAATACCAATTCAAATCCTGTACCTTCTAATGGCAGTAATAATGGAATTTCTAAGTCAAATCAATCCAATGAAAATGGTCAAGCTATAATGGCCAATTTTAATCATACCTATCCTGTCATTGGTAGCAATTCATATAGTCATTATTATGCTAAAGTTAATAATGTTAATTTAATAAATTATTATATACCAGCTCATACGGCAACCCATCCTCCGGGAAGTTCATACCAAAATAGAGCACCACAACCTTTAGGTTATACTGTAGAAGCTATACCGATAATACCTACAGCTAATCAAACAATATATAATGTAGCCTCTAGTAATAATTTAACTATTCCAGAAGGAGGATTATATCATACTTATCATTCATTAGTGCCTGTCGTAGTGGAAAATTCTATTAATCCAATCATTCAACATGAAAATTTAGCAAATGATACTAATACTACTTCTGCTTCTTCAAATAATGAAAATAGAAGTTCTTCTATGGATAATGATAAAAAAGATAATCAAGAAAATAATAAAAATTTAAATGATTCAAATAATGAATATAATTTTAATAAACAAAGTAATGGAATACAAACAAAAAAATTTAATTCATTAAAATCAGAGAATAAAAAATCCCAATGGCCAAATTCTCAGTTTCATAATAATAAAACAAATAAAAAATTATCACAAGATGGGCAAAAATTTTTAAAACAAAAAATAAAGGAAGAAGAAGTAAATATTACTAATGATACCAATAATAATATTAGTAGTAGTAGCAATAATAATAATAATAATAATAATAATAATAAATAATAATAATAATAATAATAATAATAATAATAATAATAATAATAATAATAATAATAAAAATAATAATAATAATAATAACAATAATAATAATAATAAGAAAAATAAAAATAATTTTAATAATAGTAATGAGGAAAATGGAGAAAATTTTACTATACATAAAAATAATTTTGCTATTAAAAATAGTAATAAAAATGAAGGCCCATCTGAATTTTCTTTAGTAGATAGTATTTCGGATACTGAACAAGCAATTATATCTATTGAAAGTACAAAGAGTGAAGAAGAAAGAACACTTTATAACGAAGAATTATGTTGTGAAGAAAGTCAGTCTGAATCAGAAGATGATGAATTAGAAAGTTCAGAAAATATTAAAGGTCAAAATAGTAGTAATATAAATATTCGTAATAATGTTACAGGTAGCAAAGGTAGTGAAATTTTATTAAATATAAAAAATAAAAATTCTAGTATTGAAATTAATTTAGAAAATAATATAATAGTCAATGATGTTCTTATTGATTATAAAAATAATAAAGAAAGTAAAAATATCAATGGAAAAGGTAAGAAGAGTATTGATAGCCAGAATCAAAATCATGAAAATAGTAAAAGAAATGAAAAAGGAAAATCCATTACTACTAAGATTAATAGTATTACAAGTACCTCTAATACTTCCTCAAAAGAAAAGAAAAATAAGAAGAATAATAGTAATAAAGATGTTATGACTAAAGGAAATAGCCAAAATAAAAATGAAGTAAAAACTAAAAATAATAATGGAAACAATCAAAAGAATAAAAATGGAAATAAAAGTAATAAAAAAGAAGAAAACAAAAATAAGAGAAAGAATAGTATTTTAAATCATAAGAATCATTTTAATTCTTCATTTACTTTAAAGGAAGGTAAATTTAGTAAAACTAAAGAGATAAAAGATAAATCTATCGAAAAAGAAAAAGGAGATGAAACTACTGTAATAACCACAGTCACTACAACTATTATTACTAATAATACAAATACTAATAAAAATATTACTAGTGGTAATA
>ASRE01000387.1:0-12289 GCA_000412615.1 Pecoramyces ruminantium
AATTTATACCATTTAGTGCTTTATAAGTTAATGAATCTTGATTTTTTAAACGATGACCTTCATCACAAAGCATTAACCCAATTGTATCTGTGTTATGAAGGGCTTCAATATAAGTTCTTAAACTTTCATATGATATAATTAAAACTAGTATAAATAAAAATTAGAGTAATTAAGCTATTATTCATAACAATTTTAAACATTATTAAAAATCAATAAATATATAATTTACCTGGTGTTATAACACGTCCTTTTGCGTTTGCAAATGACTGTAATATTTTTAAAGTTTCATCTTTAGTACCTAATGAACCATCACAAACTAATAAATTTATTCTTTCTTTTCCTATCCAATGTAAAAGTTCTTTCATCCAATTTCTTACTAAACTTGAGGGACATACAATAATCGCCTTATTTATTTCAGATTTTCCAGGGATAGGAGATTGACAAAGTAAAGTCCAAAGCAATGTAATACCTTCAAAAATTATAATTATTATTATTTATTATTTATTATTTATTATTTATTATTATTATTATTATTATTATTATTATTATTATTATTATTATTATTATTATTATTATTATTATTATTATTATTATTATTATTATAATTATAAATAATTATAAATATATGTTATTTAAATAAGTAAATTAAATTAAATTTCAAATTAAGAAAATTAAATTATAATATATACATTGTAATGTTTTTCCTAAACCCTAAAAAAATTAATATATTAATAAATAAATATTAAATTAATAAAATTAAATTATCTTTTATAATTAATATATATTATATATATATTATTAATAATAAAAACAAAGATATATAAAATACCATTTCATCAGCCATAATAGCTCCATATGCATTTTCAACACATTTTCCAGTTGTACAATTATATAAAAATCTTACACCTTCAACCTTTTTATAAGTAAATAAATAATATATTATTTATTTATTTATTTATTTATTTAAAATTTAAATTTATATAAAAAAATATGTTAATTAATTAATTTATATAAATTTAAATTTTATAAGATAGATAAAATATAATAATTTCATAACATATTTATAATATATATAGTTATATACATACTTGATGTGGTCTTAAAACCTTTCCTATAACAGGATCTACAACAACATGAACCTTAACTTGTAAATTTTCATTTTTTTTTAGAGCAGCTTTAGAGAGTGATTTTAATTTTTCAGTTTCAGTTAATTCTTTTGGTTCAAAAAGAATTATTGCTGATTCATCTTCTGGATCATATAACGACTTTGCAATAGTAGATACTCTTCTTCTCGGGCCTAAAGTCAATCTTTGAGAATGATTAATAACTGGTGGTGGTCGTTTTCCATTTAAAAAAGTTGGTAGAATGAATGGTTTTGTTAAACGATTAGTAATATTTGAATTTTTTAATTTTAAAGGTTGTTTATATTGATTAATTTTAGAATTTGAATTAGAAATTAATACTAGCTTCTTTTGAATTTTATTTTCTTTGTCGGAATTATCTTCAAAATCAGAATCATTTTCATTATCATCTTCTATTATTACTTTTTGTTTTTTTGTATTTCTTCTTTCATTAATTATATTTAAATTTCGTTTGTATGAAAAAGATTTTAATAATGTTGTTTGCGAATATTTACTTGGCGCAAAACTTTTTCTCATCTTTCATTTACTAAGTATTAAAAATTAAAATATTTTAAAATTAAATTTTTATATAAAAAAAAAATTTAATTTATCTTACATATATATTTAATTTAATGATATTACTAATGAATTTAATATAAAAAATATATGTTATTATTTTAAAAAATAACAAATGAATTTTAAGAATTGGTATATATTTTTATTTTAATTTTCTTTTTTCAAAAAAATTTATTTTTAGCAAAAATAGGAGATTAATAAATTAATATTATATAAATGTTTTTAATTTATCTTTTTATTTATTATTCTTCTACTAGTAAAATTGTGGGGAAAGAAATTTAATTTCTTCATTATTAATGGTTATAAATTTACCATTTTAAATTTGCATTTTCTTTTTAACCCTTTAATAAAGTTTTATTTCATATAATATGAATAAATAATTTAATAAAATTTGTATTATAAAAAAAAAAAAAGTATAAATAAAAAAAATTATAGCTATGGATTATACTTTTTTTTTTTTTTCTTGCGAATTAATTAATAAATAATAATTATTCTATTTAATAAATTTCATATATTAATATATAATTATATATAACCAAAATTATATAATTATAATATATATATTTATTTATTTATTTATTTATTTATTTATATTTATTTTATTATTTATTTATTTTATTATTTATTTATTTAATTATTTATATTTATTTATTTATTTATTTATTTATTTATTTATTTATTTTATTATTTATTTATATTTATTTATATTTATTTATTTATTTATTTTAAATTATTATTTTATTATTTATATTTATTATTCATATAAAACTAAATAAACAATTGCTTCAAAATTACATAATATTATCTTAAAAACAGTTATATATTAAACATTATATTTATAAGATATAAAAATTTTCCTTGATAAATTTTTTATTATTAACATTATTTCATAAAAAATGTTAATATTTATTTATTTCATATTATATATTCACTTATTTTTAAAGATTAATTATCATTGTATTAATTAATTATTTTTTAAAGTTTCATGTTACATATAAACAATTTTTAATTAATTTAATTATCAAAAATTCTTCTATAAAAAAATTTTTATTAAATTTCTTTCTTTAAAAATTATTTTTAAAAAAAATTAGTAAAAAAAAATATATAAATAAAATAATAAAATAATTAATAAAAAATAAAAAATATATATATAATTAAAATAAAATCAAATGAATTCTTAAATAAATTCTTATTTAGGAATAAAATTGAAATTATTTATATAAATAAATCGTAAAAAAAAGAAAAGATAATTGTAATTTAAAAAATTATAATAAAATAATAATATATAATATATATTTATTATTAAATAATTTAATTTTATTTATATATTATTATTTTGTTAATATTTTTATAAAATATAATAAATAAACATTATATATAAAATATCAATTATATAATTATAATTGAAAATGAATATTGATAATTTAAATTAAAAAAAAAAAAAAAAATAAAATAAAATAAAAATAATCTCAATAATAATAATAATAATAATAATAAATAATAAATAAAATTATATTTTATTTCATAATTTATAATAAATATAGAATATACGTTATTATAATTACTTAAACAAAACTTATGTTTTTTTAAAATATAAACATTTTTATTATGTATTCGTTAAACCTAAACATTACAAATTTTTGCAAATTACAATGCAAAAATAAAACATTTTCAACTCTAAAAAATATTATACCCATGATTGTTAACATTGAATCTTTGTATAATAATACTCAAAAAGCAAATATTTCAATAAGTTCAAAATGTAATATTGAATCATTTAATAATGAATTAAAACCAAGAGAACTTAAAATTTTATTTTCACCAAAATTCATTAAATCAAATGAAACTATGAAAAAACATTATTATACATTTATAAAAAAATGTGACAATGAGAATATTGACAAATCATGTAACTGTAATAATGATTATAATTCTATAAAAAATAGTATTGAATTTATGAATATAAAGGCAATTTTTAAAAATAAATATCATACTATGACAAGACAAAAATATTGTATTCCTAATAAAAAGTATCAAAATATTAATATAATTTTAAAGGCAAATTTAAATGCTACTACAAAAAATTTAAAAATTTCAGCATCTGATAAAAAGTCTGTAAAAGAACAACCAAAAGAAAAATCTGTTACAAAACCAATTGATTCTTATGAAAAATGGCTTGGTGAATGGAAATCAAAGCAAAAACAAAGAGTAAGAAGAGAAAATGATCGTAAGTTAATATTTATTTATATATTTATTTAATATTATTAAAAATAATAAAAGATAAAAAAATATTAAATATAAAATAATATTAAATAAAATATAAAAATAACTTTTTATTATCATTTTATATTAAAATATCAAATTTTAATTATATAAATATATAGGCGAGGAGAAAAAAATAAGAAAAGTAGCACTAGAAGGTTCATTTAAAGTTGTTGCTTTTGCAATGATAAACAGTATTTTAATGTTTATTGCAAAATTATACGGAGGTTGGTAATAAAAAATATATTATGGAACAACAGTTTATAAATAAACATTTTTTTTTTCCATACTTATATTTATTTATTTTAAAATATTATTTATTTTAGCTATATTTTCACATTCCGCCTCTATGTTTTCAGAGTAAGTAGATAAATAAAATTAAAGTTATTTATTAATAACTTCATTAATTAAAAATGCCTTATAATAATAACAACAATAACAACAACAACAACAACAACAACAACAACAATAATAATAATAATAATAATAATAATAATAATAATAATAATAATAATTTTTATATTGTAGAGCAATTCACTCATTGGCCGATGTTTTAAATGAGGGGTTATTAGCGTGGGGTAAGTACAAAATAACGACGAAAAATGATAACTTAACATAATATTTAAAAATTATTTATTAAAATTAGCATGTATATAATATTTATTTATTTATTTATTATTTATCTTTTATTTTTTATATCATTTATTAACAAAACTATCAAAATATTATAATATTTATCATTATTATAAGGCATTATACGTTCATTAAAACAACCGGATCCAGAACATCCATATGGTTTTTCAGCTGAAAGATATGCTTATGCATTAATAAGTGGTGTTGGTAAATAAAATTTATAATTCAAATTATTATTATTATAATAATTTTTAACGAATAAATTTTATTCCTTTATCAATCAATCTTTATTTATTTATTTATCTATCTATTTATTTATTTATTTATTTATTTATTTATTTATTTATTTATTTATTTATTTATTTATTTATTTATTTATTTATTTATTTATTTATTTATTTATTTATTTATTTATTTATTTATTTATTTATTTATTTATTTATTTATTTATTAAATAAATAAATTAATTAATTTTCTTTCCGTTATTTAATATATTTATTTCCTATAGGAATTTTCGTATTTGGTAAGTAATTAAATATTTTATAATTATTAAACAATTAATATATTAAATAATATAATAAAATATAATTAAGTTAATTGAATTAATATATTAAAAAAATTTTTTGAAACATTTAAGTTTTTATAAAATATTAAGATTTAACATTTATTATGTTTCACCACGTTTTTTTTAAAAATAATTTTTTAGGTGGCGGTGTTTCGCTTTATCAAGGTATAATAGGTTTATTTAATAAGCATGTCATAGGTAATTCTATCGGTTCACTACTTGTACTATTATTTTCATTGATTAGTGATGGAGGTTTGTATTATATAATAATAATAATAATAATAATAATAATAATAATAATAATAATAATAATAATAATAATAATAATAATTTATATATCATATTTTATTTAGCTTCTTTATTAGTAGCTTTTAACCAATTAAGAAATAGAGCCAAAGCATCTGGAGTAAATCTTATTAAATATAGTACGTAAATAATACATGAATAAAAGTTATAGCAATTATAATAAATAATATAATGATGATGATGAAATTATTATTATTATTATTTATTAATTAATAAAGTTTTGTATAAATATTATTAATCTATTATTTTATGAAAAATAATAGATTATAATTTAATATAAAATAATTTAATAATATAGAGGTCTATTTTTTTAAATATTGTAAAATTTAACAAGTATCTAATTTATATCATCATTTTATTTTTATATTCTATAGTTAGAAAAGTTAATGATCCTACTACTGTTCAAGTATTCTTAGAAGATACAATTGGTGTAGCTGGTTGTTTTTTAGCTGGAACATCACTTTTATTAGCAACCTATTTTAACAATTCTATTATTGATAGTATAGGTAGTATAGGTATTGGAGTGCTTTTATCATTCCTTTCACTTTTCCTTATTAAGAAAAATATTAATGCCTTAGTACCATCTTCTCTTCCACCAACTACTTTGAAAAAAGTAGTTAAAGTTTTAGAAGATAGTCCAATTATTGTTTCTGTTCATGATATTAAATCCGTTAGTTACAGTTTAGATCGTGAACGTTTTAAGGCAGAAATTCAAATTGATGGTAAAAAACTTTCTGAAATTTATATTAATAGTTTACCAAATAATGTAAAAAGTGAATCAAAAAAATTAGAACATTGTAAAACTGAAGAAGAATTGAAACAATTTCTTGATGATTATGGTAGTGGATTAATTAGTACCTTAGGAAATGAAATTGTTAAACTTGAAAATGAGGTAAAATAATAATTTTAATAATTATTAATTAGTATTAAATAATAATATTAATAAATTTAAATATAATACATTATTATAATTATTACTATTATTTAATTTATATATTTATATTTATATTTATATTTATATATTATAAAAATTATATTAAAATTTTTTATGTATTTAATATTTTATAAAGATTCAAAAAATTAGACCTCAAATAAAGCATGTTGATTTAGAAATGTATGTATTATTTTTAAATTATTATTATTATAATCTAATTTAGATACCATAAATAATTACTAATTTTTTTTATTAAATATCAATAATTTATGAATATATTTATTGTAGTATTTAAGCTATATATATTTCAAATATTTTGTATATATTAATTATACTCTATCCCATAAATATATCAATTCACATATATATTCACAAACAAACAAAAATATAATTTTATTAACGAATTTTTTTTTTTTTTTTAATTCAATTTATAATTTAATAATTGACTATATTAAAATTTTTATTAATAAAATTTTTAATATTATTAAATAATAAATATAAAAATTTATATTCATTTTTAATAATTATATTTTTTTTTATATTTATTTATTATAATTTTATGTAAATAATTTATCAAATTATTTATAATTTTAATTAATTGTGAATTAAAAAAGAAAAAAAAATTTTTTTTTAATTATGAAATTATTAATAAATTAATTTTATATAAATTTAGAAAAATATTTATAAAAAGAGATTAATTTTATTTCAAATAATATAAATTAAAATTTTCTATCTAACCTTTAAATTAAATAACCTAATCATTTATAACAATAATTTATTAATAGTATCATGTTACACAAAGAATAAACCTTTTTTTTTTTTTTTTTTTTTTTTGTTAAATTAATACCATTATTTTACGATAGGTTTTAATAATAAAAAATCGTTTTATTTATTTAAAAAAAGAAAAAAAAAAATTATAAAAATAAATTTAAAAAAAAAAAAAAAAAAATAATAAAAAAAAAAAAAAAATAAATAATAAATAAATAAATGAATAAACTAAAATTAAATAAAAAATAAAAAATAAAAATCAATATTTATTATACCTAATTTAAAATTATATATTAATTATAAACTAATATTTTTATTTATAAATATTATTTAATTAATACTATTATACTTTTTTATTATTAAAAAAAAAAAAAAAAAAAAAAAAAAAATTTTATATTTAAAATATTTAATATATTAAATGTTTATTAATGAAATTATGTATATATATATTTTATGTAATTAAATTTAAATAATTAAATAAAAAAAATTTATATATATATATTTTTAATTAAGTGTAATGAGATGAAATGGGATATATTAATATTTTTATTTAATATAATTATATTTAAATTAATTGATACTATTTAACTAATCTTAATAGATTATTTAAAGAAAAAGAAAAAATATATAATAAAAATTTATATAAAATATATATATATTATATGCATTATTTATTAATTTAAAAGAATTTTTTTTTTTTTTTTTAATTTACCATTTAAGTATAAGAAAGATTAATATATATATACATAAATAAATTTTTTTTTTTTTTTTTTTTTTTTTTTTTTTTTTTTTTTGATTTAATTTACAATAAATTAAATTTAATTATTATTGTCAAATTATATAGATAGAACTATTATACTTTAATTTTTGATTATAATATTATTTTAAATATAATTAAAAACATACTTTTGATTAAAATAATAATTTTAAATATAATTAAAAACATACTTTTAATTAAAATAATATTTTAAATATAATTAAAAAGATACTTCATATTTCTGAAAGTTATAATTATAATTATTATTACTTTTTAACATAATTTATTTGCTATTATATAAAATATAAATAATATAAATAATAATATATTCATTTATAAAAAATATTTATTTATTTTATTTAGAATATATATGTATATATTATTATTTTTTTTTAAATTACTAATATTTATTAATAACTAAGAAATAAATATATTTATTCTTACGATAATAAATATTAAATAATTTTTAAAAATTAAAAATTTATTTAATAATTAATTATTTTTTTTTTTTTTTAGAAAATTATTTAAAAGATTGTATATATATTAATAATCATTCATGATAAAATAATTCATTTAAATATTTTTTTTAACGAATTAATAATTTTAATATAATGTATTTTATTATATTGAATAATATAAATATCTTAAAAAAAATAATCATCAATATTATTTTTGTAAAAATCAAAATTATATAATTTTTATTACTTCTTTAAAGTAAAAATTTTTAGATAAATAAAAAAAATTTAAAATTAATATTACCAATCGTTTTGATTTAAATTATAAAACTTTAGATATTTTTAAAATATAATTATTATTAGTATTCATTATTAAGTTTTAACAAGTAAATTAGTATATATTAATATATAAACAATATAAATATATATAATATAAATTGAAGTAATAATAAAAATATATTTATTCATGTCTTTAAACTTAAAAGTTTAAGTATATATTATATAATAGATAATTGTTTTAGAATTTAAAAATGAAAAATCATTTTATTTATTATATATATATATATTTTTTTTTAATAGTATTAAATTTTTTTTTTATTTATTAAATATATAATATATTTAAATAAAATATTAGTTTTAATAATATTAATTATATTGAATGAATTGTATTGAATGAATATAATATTTATTAATGAATTGAATTTTGCTTCAATATAAATTGTTTCAATAAATTATTTATAAAGTTTGAGTTTGTATATATATGAAAATAATACTTTTAAATAGTAATTATTAAATATATTAAAATTTTAATAATAATAAATAATATAAATCTTTTAATACTTATAATATATTTAGTTATATTAATTGTTTTTGTTTTATTAATTATATCATATATTATTAAAATAATATTAGATTATTAATAAGAAGAAAAAATATTATTAATTTATTTAATATATCAAAAAAAATTTTCCGATGATAAATTATTTGTTGGTTTATTAAAAATTTAATTAATTTCGGAAAATTTTATTTGGTTAAAAAAAATACTAAAGAAAAATTACTAAAAAATTTTTTTTTTTTTAAAATAAATAAATTTTTTTAATTAATTAAATTTATATATTGCTTACTACAATCGATATAATATAATTTTTAATAATAATTTATAATTTATAATACATCCATTTATTTTTTTGGAACATTTTTATTCATTAAAATATAAAAAATACATTTTTTTTTGTAATAACAAAAATAAATGATTAATAAAATAATTAAAATAATTAGTTAAGTTTTACTTAATACAAATTAAAATTAATGAATTTTTTTCTTATAAATTATTTAAAAAGTATATACATATGCATATATCATAATTTTTATTATGATAACTCAATAATTTTTATAAAGTATATAGTATTTTTATTAATTAATAACTAATAATAAAAATTTTAATAAAAATTATAATATTGAAATTTATTTTTTATTTTAATAAAGGAATATATATATATATATATTTTTTTTTAGGTTATATATATATATATATTTTAAAAAATAAAGATATATATCATATTTCATATTTTTTTCATTGGATTGTACATAAAGCAGTATAATATCCATATTCAAATGAGAATTGAAGATTATTTTTTTTGGATACATAATTTTTCTAATACCATGAAGTTTAAAAGATTGAGATTTTAAAGAAGAAGAAGACTTTTTAGTTTTAAGTTCACCTGCCATTTCTAATTAATTATTAATTATTTTTAATTATTTTTTTTATATTTAATTAAATTCGATTAAATATTTTATTAATATGATATTAATGAATTATTTAAACAAAGAAATGAAATTAATTCTTTATATATATATATAAAGAATTAATTTCATTTCTTTGTTTATATATATTTCATATCACTATAGAATATATAATGTGATATATAAGAATATATTGGGATTTAAAAATTAAAATAAAAAGGGGAAGCTTAATATTATTTCTTAACATTATTCATTTTTAAATGATCTTTATTAATAAATTAAATAAAGGAGATTTTAATAATATAATATTTATAAAGTGCAAACGTTTTATATTAAAATAATAATTATTATCTATAAATTATATATATCATATAATTTATAGATATATGATATATATACAATATATTTTATAATTTTTTTTTAAAAAAATTATAAATAAAATTACAATTATATTTTAATACAGATTAATATTTTAACATTAATTTTTAATTATTTATTTTTAATATACAATTGTAATAATAAAATAATCAAGTTAAAATCTAATTTTTAATTCTTATTTCATTTTATGAACATATTACTTATTCATTAATAATATTATTTTTATTATGAACATATTATTTATCCGTTAATAATAATACTATTTTTTAATTAAATTTTATTGTTTTATAAAATAATAAGAATTAATATATATATATATATATATATATACATTATTGTGTTATATGATATGAATCAGTAGTAATTAAAGTTAATAATGATTTATTATTTAAAAGTTGAGTGATATTTTAATAATATCAAATAATATTTTTAAATGAAATTGTATAGGATAACAAATAAAATTTCAAATGGATAAATATCTATTTAGCAAATAATATTTTAAGTAGATGTTGTTGAGTAGAATATATAATTAATATGCATAATAAGGTCATATTTTTTTTATTTGATAATAAAGTTTACAATATATATATAAATTTTATACTATAATAATATGTATAATTTATTATTTCCAAAGTGATTAAAATTAATTATATTTGTTTTAATTAGGACAACAACAACAAATATATATATAAGTGTTAATAAAGAAAATTAAAAAAAAAAAAAGATATCTTATAAAAAATAAAAAATTATGTTTGATATATTTATGTTTAATTTATTGAAAAGATATTTAAAGAATTATTAAAATATATATAATAAAATTGAATAATAATAGTATAAAAAAAAAGTTATCGTATTCCATGAATTGAAATTTTTGTGTACTATAATTCTTTATAATTTGAAAAAATATAAATGATTATTACATTCAAAATTATATATATATATGAATTTTTAAAAATTTAATTATTATTACATATTAAATTTTATAAATATTTTTAATAAAATATTAATATATAAAAAACAAAACAAATTCAATATACATTAAAAAAGATATTTGTTCTAGAATTTTAAAAACGATCATTTATTTTATTAATCTAATATATATGTAATTATAATAATTAATTATATTTAATAATAGTATTTCTTTTAATAAATTTAATATTATTTATAAATTTTTAATATTTCATTTATATTATATATTTAATAAGTTTATGAATGAAATATTAAAATTTATAAATAATAATAAGTATATTCAAATTATTTAAAGTAAAATTTTAATATGATTAATTTTAATAAATAGTTAATTAAATATATTAACAATATATGTATATTTTTTTATTAATAATATTATTATTATAATAATTTGTTGTATTTAATGTAAGTTTTTTTTAAATATTAATAATTAAATGTATTAAAAAATAAAGTTTTATAAAAAATAAATAATAAATAATAAATAATAAATAATAAATAATAAATAATAAATAGTAAATAATAAATAATAAATATTTTTAATATGTAATTAGTTTTTTTTTTTTTTTTTTCAATTTTTATATTATATTAATTATATTATTAATTTTTATAAACAATATTATTAATTAATATTATTTATTATGAATATTAGTATTATTAAGGATATTATTTAATAAAAATTTATAGTTTTTTTTAAATATTTTGAAAATTTTAGAAAAATTATTTGTTGGATTATACAAAAGATCATTAATTAAAAATTTAATTAATTTAAATAAATTCGGAAATTTTTTTATTTGATAAAAAAAAAAACTATAGAAAATTTTT
>ASRE01000393.1:0-10583 GCA_000412615.1 Pecoramyces ruminantium
AAAAAAAAATAAAAATAAAAAAAAAAAAAAAATTTTTAATTTATTTAAAAATAATTTTCATGCAATAATATTAATATAATTTATTTTATATTAATTATAATAATATTACTAATTAAATTTATTTCGGTATTATTTTTTATAAGATATAAAAGTAAATGAATTACCTTCAATATTTCAAAAAAAAAAAAAATAAATTAAAAAAAAAAGTAAAAAAAAATTTAAAAAAAAAAAAAAAAAAAAAAAAAAAAAAAAAAGAAAAAAAAATTGATATAAATATATTGCAATTATATTTATATAAAATGAAGTGTTATTTTTCTTATTTTATTGGACTAATATTATTATTTGTTAATGTTATCAATACCAGAAGTATTGACGACAATTTATCTAGTAGTGATAAAAATAAAAGTAATGACAAATATTATTTAGTTTATGTCAATAATGTTCATGGTGAATACAAAGTTTTCTCCAACGCCAACTCTAAAAATCAAAAACGTGAAGAATCACAAATATTTATTGAATCGTTAGTTGATAAAATTGATATATTAATTATAGATAATATAGATACTTATCAAAATCCAGAAAAATTAGATGAAATTGAAGAAGCTTCACAATTAAAAAAGAGAAAGAGAGGTTTGGAAAGTCAAGAACTTCACACTTATGATGAATCAGATTTTGTATATCCTATTTCCTCAATTAATAATAGAGTTGTGTTATATGCTTATCTTTCCAAAACATTAGCTGAAAAATTACCTTCTCAATTTGAAAGTGTAATTGAATGTAGTCCAGATAAATCATCTTTTGAATTTACTCACAATAAATATAATACTAAAGAAATTTTAGCTGAAACTAAATGGGAAAAATTAAGTGTTCGTGAAAATGCAGATTTACATTTATCATTAATTTCTCAAGGAAAATTTAACGAAAATTCAGGTAAAAAATATGATAATAACTATTATTATCCTTCCTCTGCAGGTAAAGATGTTGATATTATCTTTTTAGATGGAAGTTTCAATTTTAATTACAGTGAGTTTTCAAACACTGATGATCGAACTGCAAAATGTATTGGAATTGTTAACAAGGGAAAAGTTGAAACGGATAATAATCAATGCAATATTTCAACCATGTACCATGGAGAAACCACTACCGTTACTGCAGCTGGATTAACTCATGGTGTAGCTAATCGTGCCAATGTTTATGGTATTGCTTTGGAAATAAATTATGATAATGGAGGATTGAACGATTCTGATATTATAGGTGGTACACAATACGTCTATGAAAATATGATTCGTCCACATAAAACTGTAATTAATTACTCCTTAGGTAAAATTGTAGATGAAAGAGAATCATTCTTTAATCAATTTAAAGAATTAGTGGATGGAATTACTAAAAAGGGTGGTATTGTTGTTGCTGCTGCTGGTAATAATGGTAAAGATCTTGATAGATATAAACCATATAAGCATCATTTTATTCCATGTGAATTTGATAGTGTTATTTGTGTTGGTGGAATTGATAATAGTAATAAATATTCAGATGATATTTATAGTTTGGTTGAATTTTCAAACTATGGTAAAAATGTTGATATCTATGCTCCATCTAATGTCAAAGTTGAAGTCGTAGAATATCATAAGGTAGTTAATGAAGATAAACATGGTACTTCATTTTCATCTCCGATTGTAGCAGGTATAATTGCTGGTATTATTAGTGAAAATACTAATATTCAATATACAAAAGAAACCATATATAAACAATTATATGAATATGGAAAAGATCAAACCATTGCTATAAGTAATGGTGATATTGGAATATTAGCTAATAATGGTAAACGTATTATTTATTCCGGTGAAGGAATGAAACCAAAAACCACTTCCACTACATCAAACCCAAAAACAACTTCTTCAAAATCAAAAATTACTACCACAACAATAAAACCAAAAACTACTACTTCAAAATCAAGAACTACCACCACTACTTTAAAGCCAAGAACCACTACCACTGTTATAAAAACAAAAACTACTACCACCTCTTCTAAGACTCAACCAACAAATACTAATGAAGAAGAATGCTACGGTGTCAAAGTAAATCGTCCATGTTGTAAAAGATGTAATAGCTATTTTTATACGGATGAAAATGGAAATAAATGGGGTTTTGAAAATTTTTCAAAATGTAGTATTAAATATAATTGTTAATATATACCAATTAAATTAAAATAAATTTAATTATTTTATTTATTATAAAAAAAAAAAAAAGATAGAATATTTATACATATTTCATTAAAAATTATTATTTAAATAAAAAATGAAATAATAATGAAAATAAAATTTAATATAAATTGAATAATAAAAATAATAATAATAATAATAATAATAATAATAATAATAATAATAATAATAATAATAGTAATAATAATTAATAATTTATTTTATATAAAAAATAAATTTTTTTATATAAAAATAATCTATAAATTAATAAACAAAATTGAAAAAATATTAAGTAAATAGTAGCATAAATTAATATATATTTTACTAATAAAAATTATTTAATAATAATGATATAAAAAAAAATATAATTAATTATTATATTTATAGTAATTATTGTGTTTGTTTATTTTATTTTTTTTTTTTTTTTTTTTATTTAAATTTATAATTATAATTTAAATAAAAAGGAAAATTTTAATATTTTGGTAAATGTATATTGGAGAAATTTATATCCCCAATTTTTTATTAATCTATATAATAATTTCATTAATTACTTAAAAATTTTTATAATTAATAAAACTATAATTTATAATTCAAAAATCATATAGAATTTTTATTAAATATTTCTGTTATTCATATTGGATAATATTTTTAAAAATATTTATTTTTGTTTTCTTCAAATATTTTAATTACAGTATTCAAAGATAATAAGATTTCCAATTCAATTTTATTAATCAGCTCAGAAAAAACTATGTTTATACTTTTAATTGTTTGAAATTAAGTATTATTATTTCTTAATATTGTATACTAAAAATAATAATATTGGGAACATCATTAAATAAATTACATTTATAAAATTAAAATATTATTGAAAATGAATATAACACATAATTATAATAATAATTTAATTTGTTTTTTTAATATTTATAAAAATATTACTTGTAAATAAAAATAGTTTCTTTTTTTAATATATTATTATTTTTTATTTTATATTTCAATAATTTATAATTAAAAAAAAAATAATAAAAAATATTATATACATGAACAATATATTATATAAAAAAAAAAGTGTCATTAAATTATAATTAATAAAGTATATAAAAAATACCAACAAATTCATTACTTTTAATTTATTATTTATTAATCTCTAATAATTTTTTTTTAAAAAATATTATAAAAATAATTATCTTTAATTCAATTAAAATTAGTAGGAAAGTTATAGATCATTTTGTTTTTCTCCAATTATATATATATTATTTATTATTAAATAATCATTTATTAAATATTATATTTAGAATGATGTTTAATTTTACCAATATATCAATTTTTCATTAAATAATCCAATA
This sequence comes from Pecoramyces ruminantium, assembly GCA_000412615.1. Taxonomy (NCBI): domain Eukaryota; kingdom Fungi; phylum Neocallimastigomycota; class Neocallimastigomycetes; order Neocallimastigales; family Neocallimastigaceae; genus Pecoramyces; species Pecoramyces ruminantium. Next base: position 3,542 of record ASRE01000393.1, read on the forward strand.
ATTTTATTATTACAATAATTTTTGAACTCTAATATTAAAACACAATTTTTCTCCCAATTTATTCAAAATTTATTTAAGAAATTTTTTTCAAACTATTAAAACTACAATTACTTTTATAATTATCCAATAGAGTATATGAGAATAAATATATGTTACACAATGGTTGCAAAGTAAATAAAAAAAAAAAAAAAACTAAATCTAAAACTAATTTTATCAAAGATTACTTTTTAATTTATATATAAAAAAAGATTAAAGATTAACTTTTAAAATATAATAAATTATAATAATTAATTCAAAATTTTAATTATTTTAATTGACAGTAATTTATTAAAAAAATTTTTTTTTTAATTTATTTTATATTTTTTATATAAATATACAAATAAAAAAAAAAGTTTTTTTTTTTTTTTTTTTTTTTTTTTTTTTTTTTTTTTTAACAAAATATCAAAATATTAATTTAAAATTTTTATATATTATAATTAAAAATAAAAATAACCGTTTAATTGAAATATAAAAATGAAAATTTTAAAATTTTCACTTTTTGTTGTTTTAACTTTAATTTTAGTTTCCGAAGTTGCCTCGAAATGCTTTTCGGAAAAACTAGGCTACCCATGTTGTAAAAAAACAACAAAAGTTAAATACATTGATAAAAAGGGAAAATGGGGTATTGAAAAGGGTCGTAAATGCGGTATTCAAGAAAATAAGTATTATAAGGGGGAAAATAGTAGTGGTGAGGAAAGTAGCTCAAGTGAAGAAGAATCTTTTTCTTTTCCAGCTGATTATATGAGTAGACTTAATATAACCAATTTATGTCCTGAAGATGCTGCCTCTTATCATGATGGTGTTACCTATCCAAAAGCCGAAAAACTCCATTATTATTCTACCACAACAGAATCCGAACGTGCATTAAATATAATCCTTCCAGTTAATTACGATAAAAGAAAGAAGTATCCTGTTTTATACTTTTTACATGGTCTTTTAGTTAACGAAGATTCCATGTTAGATGATATTTTTGCAACCATTCAAATCCCAACTAATTTATATTACGAAGGAAAAGCTAAACAATTTATTACGGTTCTTCCAAATCTCTATGCTCCAAAACCAGGAACAGAAGTTGAACCCAGCTTTACTCAAGCCTACTATGATGGATATGATAATTTTATTAATGATTTAATTAATGATATCATGCCATTCATTGAATCAAATTATCCTGTCCTTACTGGAAGAGAAAACACTGCTATTTGTGGATGGTCTATGGGTGGACGTACTAGTCTTTACATTGGATATAAGAGATCTGATTTATTTGGTTATGTTGGTTCTTTCTCTCCAGCTCCAGGGGTTGTACCAGGTGTTGATTTCTCTGGTGAGCACAAAGGATTATTTACCGAGGATACCTTCCGTGCTGAAGTTCCACTTCTATTTTCTCTTATTTCCAACGGAAGTAATGATAATTTTATTCATGATGTTCCAAAAACCTATCATGATATTTTAATTAGAAACAATCAAGAAAATGTCTATTTCGAGGTTCCAGGTGCTGATCATGATGGTGTTGCTGTCAATGGTGGTTTTTACAACTTCTGTCAAGTCGTTTTCGGTGCTTTGCTTTAAATATAATTAAAATTAAAGTATATATTAATATATATATATATAATATAAATGTAAATTATATTTAATTTACTTTTTCTTTTATTATAATGATTAATAATAACAATAAAATATAATGTTATTGAACTATTTTCATTAGCATTTTATTTTTATTTTTTTTTATAAAAATAAATGAATAAATAAATAAATAAATAAAATAAATGATTTAATTTAATAAAATCATATAATAAAAAATACTTAATTCTTTTTTTTTTTTTTTTTTTTTTTTTTTTTTTTTTTTTTTTTTTTTATTTTATTTTTATCATTAGTATTATTATTTTTAATTTATTACTATTATATATTTTACATAATTTATAAAAACAATTATTAAAAAAAAAAAAAAAAAAAAATAAATTAGAATATTTAATATATTTAATGAATGTATTTAAATAAATAATTGAAAATATTTGCTTAAATTTTATATTTAAAAATTAAATAGTTAATATATATAATTTAAAATTTTTAAGATATTCACATTCACAAAACCTAATTATAAATAATAAATTTTATTATGTTAATTATCAAATTTTAATACAATAGAAATATTATTTATTTTATATTAGAATATAAACTAATGAATATTATTTATAAGATGTTGAAAAAAAATTTATATTTATTATTAATGAATTAAGAATATTTATATAATATTATCAATAATTTAAAAATATTCTTAATTACTTAAAATGTTATTTGTTAATAAAAAAAATTATTAGAGATTTAAAAATTTTTAAAAGATAATTATATGTCAAATAATTAATTTATAATTATGTATTTTTTTTTTTAAAATAAAAAAAAATTGTTTATATTTAGTAATTATTTGAAATAAGAATAATGTATCATTTAATTAGTAAATATTTTAAAGAAAAAATAAAAAAATTTACTTATAACAATAAACATATATATATATATATATATATTAATATTAAAAAATATTAAATTTTTTTGAGAAATAATCAATTCACTTTATAAAAAATAATATACATATAATATAATTTTATAACATTACATAATAATTTTATAAATTTTTAATAAAGCTATATTAAATAAACTAAATATTTATACAATAATATTATAATCATCATTTATCATAATGAAAATATATTCATTATAATTGAAATTTTGCATTATTATTAATTTTAACATTCATTAATAATATATATATAATGAATTTTTAATTAATTTAAAATTTCTTAAATAAATATTTAAATAAAAAATAACAATAAAAATCTTAGACCATTTACTATTATTATTAATTTATTAGTTTTATCTAATTAATTTTTTTAATATTAATTAATTTGAATATATTAATTATGACAATCATAGTAAATATTATTTCTTCATGATAAAACAGTTAAGCATAAAACTTATCCATTAATATTATCATCAAATATTAATTATGTTAATAAAAATAATAATGATATCATGATTTTATATTATTAAATAAAAATGATATCAATAATTCTATATTATTATATAAAAATGATAATGAAATTTATTATATATTCATAAAATTATTTTTAAAGAAAATAGCATAAATAATTATTTTTTAAATGAATATTAAAAATGATATTACTCTAAAATTATATCAAATATTTAATAATATATTTCAAAAATATTCATATATTATTCTAAAATATATTAAATTTAAATGATTAATATTTATATAAAAAAAAAAAAAACATAAATATACTCAAGAATTGTTTGATATTATTTTTGAAGTATTTAATTGATTTTAATTTAAATAATAATGAAAATAATAATAAATAAAGATTAAAAAATAATATTATTAATTAAATTACATTATTAATATTAATTAATAATATTATTAATTTATATAAACTTATTTTTTGATTTAGGGAGAGTATTTTAATTGAAAATAATCTACATAAGTATGATAATAATTTGGTATCCTTTTATTTTTTTTTTTTTTTAATATAATTAAATATTTTTATAAAATAATTCAAATTTATCTCCTTATTAAAATATAAAATTAAAAAAAATATTGTAAAAATATATAAAACTTTTAATAATCTATAATCAAATAAAATTATTGATTCTTTTAATTCAAAGAAAAAAAAATCAAATTCTAATATATAACTAAAAGAATTATAAATTTATATTTTGATATAATTTTCATAATCCTAACTTCATACTAAAATGTTAAAAAAAATAAAAATAAAAATAAAAATAATTATTTTAACAGAAAAAAAAAATGTTGAAATTCATATCTTTTTTGTAATAATAATAAATAAACTAAAAAATCTAATATGATGTAATGGTCAAAAATAGTGTATTATTGAGCTCCTAAAACTAATTTTTTTTTTTTATGTAATAAAAGAAATAAAAAAATATATAATATATTTTTCATATAATTAAAAAATATTTATCTTATTGAAATTTATTAACAAAAATAGTTTTAAATTTAAGTGTTATATTAATAATTATCAAAAATGATGTAATTATTTTTGTGTTTTCGAAAAAAATTGCCTTTCAACAATATAAATTTATTTAACAGAAATTTAAAAAATTTATTATTATATATTAAATTTATATATATTTTAATATAAAATTTCAAAAAAATTAAATAAAAATAAAAAAAAAAATTACAATATTTAATTTAAATATTTATATTAATAAATATATAGTTATTAATCATAAATGATTTTTGCTCATCATTTCTTTTCCTTAAATAACATTATTAATAAAAAAAATTTTTTTTATATATATATCAGTATTAATATTATTATAATTAAAATATATTAAAAATTATTGAATTGAATATTACTAATATGTTTAATTTATTGAATATTAGTAATATGTTTAATTTATTAAATAGTATATTAGGAATAATAAAAAAAAATATATATATAAAAAAAAAAAAAAAAAAAATAGATGCATAAATTATATAATATGTATCACAAATTTTTAATTTAAATATATGATACTATTAAAATTTAAATTTATTTCCGCCTTTTTTTTTTTTTTTTTTTTTTATTATTTTTTAATTAATGGCAAAAAATGATAATATTTAAAGTTTTAATAAAATTATTGGTTAAATATTATTCAAAATAGTTAATTAAATCTTTTGAAAAATTTGTTAATTTTTGATAATAATTTAAATTTAAAATTTTTTTTGATAAAGTAAAATTGTATACATAATCTATATTATTAATAAATATTCTTTAATATATGAATATTTACGTAGATTAATATTTTAAATATATCTATATTTTTTTTTTATTAAATTGATATAAAGTACTTATCAATTTAAAAATAATAATTATTAATTAAAAGAAATAATAAATATATTTTCATATAATTTTTATTTATTTCTAGTCATATATTTATTTTATTAAAAAGTATTGATAATTGTTCCCCATTTATTCTTTATATAGTATTTCCAATTAATGATATCATATAAAATAATATTAATAAATATATTAAATTAAATATTCAAATTATATTCAAATTAATAAATATATTAAATTAAATATTCAAATTATATTCAAATTAATTACTTGAAGTTTTTGTAAAGTATTATAAAGAGTATAAAAACAGGGAAAATTTCTTTCAAAATATTATAATCAAAATAAGTTAAAATAAAAAGTAATAATAAAAAAAGAAATAATTATTTTATAAAATATTATTTTCTTTTTATAAAATATAAGAAAATAAAAAATAAATTAAATTATTTAAACTATTTATTAATTTTGATAATAATAATAATAGTATAAAAAATTTTATAAAAAATGAAATTTTCTCACATTCTTGGATTAAGTTTTTTATTTGCCTCTGCCATTAATGCTAGAAGCATTGATGCTTTATCTAATGATGATAAGGCAAATGATGATAAGTACTACTTATGTTATGTTAAAAACGAACATGGTGAATACAAGGTATTCTCTGATGGTAAAAAGCAAAAGCGTGAAGCCTCTGAAGTATTCGTTGATTCCATTATTGATGAAATTAATACATTAATTATTGATAATAAGGATACTTATCAAAATCCAGAAAAATTAGAAGAAATTGAAGAAAATGCTAAATTACAAAAGAGAGGTCAATTATATAATTATAATGATGAATCTGACTTTGTCTACCCAATTTCATCTGTTAGCAATAGAGTAGTATTATTCGCTTACCTTTCTAAAGTTTTAGTTGAAAAAATTCCATCTCAAGTTGATAAAGTTATTGAATGTACTCCAGATGAAGCTGCTTTTAAATATTTCCACAAAAATTACAATGTTGATGAAATTTTAGCTGAAACTAAGTGGAAAGAACTTTCTGTTCGTGAAAATGCTGATCAACATTTATCCTTAATTTCTCAAGGAAAAGTTAATCAAAAATCCGGTAAATACGATACTAACTACTATTATCCATCATCCGCTGGTAAAGATGTTGATCTCGTCTTCTTAGATGGTAGTTTCAACTTTGGCTACTCTGAATTTTCTAACAATGAACGTACTGCTAAATGTGTAGGTATTGTTAGAAGTGGAAGAGTATCCAATAATGTTAGTGGTGGATGTGCTATTGATACTGAAGCTTATCATGGTGAATCTACATCTGTTACTGCTGCTGGTTTAAAACACGGTGTTGCTAGTCGTGCTAATGTTTATGGTATTGCTGTCCCAACTACTAAGGATGGTCATTTCTCAAATGCTGATATTTTAGGTGGTGTTCAATACATTTATGAAAACATGATTCGTCCATACAAAACTGTTATTAACTTCTCTTTAGGTGGTCCTGGTCAAAGAACTTCTCAATACTTCAAACAATTCAACCAATTAATTACTAACATTACTAACAAGGGTGGTATTGTTGTTGCTGCTGCTGGTAATGAAGGTAAAGATCTTGATACTTATGTCTATGATACTATTCCATGTGAATTAGATGATTCTATTTGTGTTGGTGGAATTGATAATGATAAAAAGAAGTCAAATGATATCTACAGTTTAGTCTATTTCTCTAACTTTGGTAAGAATGTTGATGTTTATGCTCCATCCAATGTAAAAGTTGAAATTATTAAGAACAATAGAGTTGTTAAGGAAGATACTAATGGTACTTCCTTCTCTTGCCCATTAGTTGCTGGTTTAATTGCTACTATTATTGGTGAAAATCCAGAAATTAAATACACTAGAAATTCCATTCTCAATAAATTATATGAAAATGGAAAAAATCAAACCTTTACTGTTAAGAGAGGACTTACTGGTATTTTAGCTAACAATGGTAAACGTATTGTTTATTCTGGCGATAGTATTAATCAAAGAACTACTACTACTGCCAGACCAAGAACCACCACTACTTCTAAATCTTCACCAACAAATACTAATAACAATGAATGTTATGGTAAAGCACTTGGTTACTCATGCTGTAGTAGCTGCAGTGTATATACATACTATACTGA
>ASRE01000498.1:0-10180 GCA_000412615.1 Pecoramyces ruminantium
AATATAATAATTAAAATAAATAAACATTTAAAAATAAATAAACATTTTATTTTTTTTTTTATTAAAGCAATTTTTTTTAAATTTTGTTAAAAAATTTGAAATTTTTATTTATTAAACTTAATATATAACGTGATTAATTGTATTATTTGTTTAATTTCAACACATCAAATATAGTAATAAGTATTTTATTTTTTACTTTTATTTTATTTTTCTCTTTATAATAAGTAGATAATAAAATAAAAATAAAAATAAAAAATAAAATAAAATAAAAAATAAAAAAAATATAAAATATTAAAAAAAATAATAATTGTTTATTATTTATTTATTTATTTATTTATTTATTTATTCATACATTTAATTTTAACTATAATATTTTTTGGTAATTTTTAATTAATATGTATTAAAATAATATAAATTGAAATAAAATAAAATATAAGTTTTAATTGATTATTTAATCTTTTTTTAATAATCAAATTCTAATTTCTTATTTGATTTAAATAATATTTTAACCATATAGTATTGTTGGTGAACTGAATCTTTTTAATTTATATGAAAAAAAAAAATTTTTTATTAATTTATCTTTATTTATTATTATTAAATTCAAATTATTTTATAGTATATGAGTGTACAAGAAAAGCAATACCATCAATTAAGTCTTCATACCTTTAATGGTTTATCTGTTTATTGAATAATTATCAGAAAATATATATTGAACAAATCATAAATTATCAACTCCATTACCAAATATCTCCCAAATTTTTTATTTTTAGAAAATAAAAAAAAAAAAAAAAAAAAATAAAAAAAAAATATATTTTATTAATATAAAATTTTATTGTATATATATTTTTATTTTATTATACTACACAATTACACAATCAAAATTATATATTAATTTAATTTAATTTAATTTAATTTAATAAAAAATTTTTTGGAACTAAAAAAATAATAAAGAAATAAAATATATAAATTTAAAAATTAATTTTATTATTTGATTGGAGAAATAAAAAAATGGTCTTAATAATTTACTATAAAAAAAAAAAAAAAAATAGTGATAACTAAACAATTAATTATTTTTTTAGTATTTATTGAATATAAAATATGACTGAAAATCAAAATAAGGATGAAATTCTAAAACTTCCAAGTGCAATTATAAAAGAGTATAAAGATACAGTGAAATATCTATCTGAAGAGTATTTTATTACAATACAACGTATAGAAAGTTCAGAAGATAAAGAATTAATTGAATTATTTGCAGAAAAAAAAAATTCATCTGAATTTAATTTTTATAGTAAAAAAATAAAATATGAAGAATTTAAGAATTTAGGAAAGATATTTATATTCTTTGATAGCATAGAAGAAATCTATAATTTTATTACTTCAAAATTTAAAGAAAAGAAAATTTCAATTAAAGAAATTATATATGAAAACTACTTAATACTCACCATAAAATCAGAAATCACAGAATTAGGAAAATCATTAATTACTGATATTAAATTATCTAGAAAGGAACTTGATAAAAATGAAATATATAATTTATATAAAATAATTAAAGATCAAGATGATTTAATAAAGGAATTACATAAAAAAATTGAAACACTAGAAGAAAAAATCAATATCAAACCAAATGCTAATGTACTAGTATATAAATCAATTAGAGTATTACAAATATATCCTCATCCAGATGTTTCAAATCAATTAAAAAAATGGATGGAAATCGATGGATATGGAAAAGGTATAATTTATGTTGATTCTGTTTATATAGATGTTTTCAATAATGATCCATCCGGATGGTTAAAGTTAGGAGATAATTGGAATTATGATGTAATTTTCTTTGGAGCATCAGATGCAAATGCAGGTAAAAATATTTCACTTAAAGCTGTAAATGTAACAAAGGAATTTATTAAATCTGGTCGTGGCTGTATTATGGGACATGACACTATTGGATATAAATGGGGAAATGATGGATTTAATATGTTAAGAGAATATTTTGGATTGAAAATTGGTAAATGGGATAAATCATCACATGGTGATTATCCTAATCAATGGGGATATACATCTTCCAAAATAAATATAACAAAAAAAGAATTAGTAACATCTTATCCTTGGAATTTAGATAGAGAAACTATTAATATTAAAAGGACACATACATCTTCAAACTCAACCTTTAATGAAAATATATATTTTGAACTTTGCGAAGGAAATTATGATTGTGGACAAGAACTTAATGAATTACGTAAAGAGGGTTATTTTGGAACTTACTATCTTTCCATAAAAGAAAATTGTGCAATGATACAAGCAGGTCATTCAGGAGAAGTTACTTCTGATGAAAAAAAAATTATTTCCAATCTCATTTTTTATTTGTACCAAAAAAAAAATAATATTGGAAATAATAATGTTTGATTTTAAATTATACATTGTATTATATATATCTGTAATTATATAAGAAAATAAATATAATCAATACTGTAATAAAAATAATATATTAATAAATAATAATTATAATATTTAAAATTTTTAAAAAAAAAAAAAAAAATAAAAATAAAAATAAAAATATATACATAATAATATTTATATTAATTATCATTTTATTATATATATATAATTTTTTTTCTTTTTATTCTTTTATATTAATACATTATTAATCAATTTTTTAAAATAAATACTAATGAAATTTAAATTTTATTTTTATTAAAATTAATATTTAATCTTTTAAAAGATTTATTTTCATTTTTTAAATAATTTAATATATGGAATTAAAAATTTAAAAATATTTTTTTAAAAAAAAAAAATAAAAATAAAAATTTAAAATTTTATGTATAAATTATAATTAAAAATACATAAAAAATTAAAATATATATATATCGTATTAATTATTCAATTTTTATTAATTTTATTAAACAAATAAAAAAAAAAAATAAACATGTGTAATAAAATATCTGAAATTATTTTATTAAGCTTTATCACATAATTAATTATGAAAAATAAAGATTATTGCAAACCTTATCTTTTATTTTAGTACAATACGATAAATAAAAACATTTTATTTCATGTTATTTATTATTTATAATTGTTATTACACAAAAATTAGTTATAAACAATATTATAATATAAAATATTTATATAAAAATTAATATATTTAACATTTAAACAAAAATTATATATTAATATTACAAATAATTTAAAATAATTTAAAATAATTTAAAATAATTAAAAAAAGTTTTTAAATAATATTATATTATTATTTTGTATCAGTATTTCATTCTTATTATAATAATTAAAATTTATTTTACATAAACCTTTTTTAATTATTTTATAATAAATTTATATATTTATAAAAAAATTTATAATAATAATTAACAAAATAATAGTATATTATTTATATTTATTTATTTTATATTTTTAAATATTAATAAAATGGATATATAGTTTAATATATTAGAATTTCAATTGATACTTTGATTTTCCTTTACAAAAAAAAAAATAGGTAATTATTTATTACTTTTCCAAAAAAAAAAAAAAAAAAAAAAAAAATAAATAAATAATTTTTAAAAAAAAATAATAATATAAATAAAAAATTTTTAAAAAAAAATATTAATATAGATAAAAAATAAATAAAATATAATAATTTAAATAAAATATGATAAATTTATGTGCATATAATAAATATATATATATATATTTATTTAATGAATAATATTAAATATTTACTATTATTGATAATTCTATATACATATATATTATATATAAATGAAAATTATATAATTTATTTATTTATATATACTGTAGTATATAAATTATAAAAAAAAAAATATATATATATATATATAAAATATATCTGTAGATTTAAAACGAAATATAATATAATAAGGTTTAAAAAATATTTACATATGTAATTTTTTTTTTTTTAAACTTTTAATAATTATAATATCTATTTTTTTTTAGATCATTTTTATTTAATATTATTTAATGTTGATTTGATCTAAATTAATATATATTTTTTATTTTGCATTATTTTTATCTTATTTTAAAAAAAAATAAAAATAAAAATATATATATATATATATATATTAATAATGATAAAAAAAAAATATTATTTTATGATAAAATGGAAAAATAATAAAATAATAAAAAATTCCGTTTATTTTGCATAATACATAAACATAATACTTTAATAAATAAGTTTAGAAATTTTAATATAATTACTATTATGGTTATTGTTATAGTAATATTATTAATTTTTTTTATATAATTTTATATAAATACAATTTTTTACTTCATTTTTATATTAATATATTTTTTCTGGATTTAATATTTATTATTTATAATTAATATTAATTAATATTTATATTTATATTAATTTATATGCAATGCGGTAACATAATAATGGAAAATAATTAAAAAAAAAAAATTAATATTTTAGAGATCAAATTTATTTTTAGTAAATTTAATATATAATTTTTATTATTTATATATTAAATATTATTTTATATGATAATTGTATAAAATATATAAACTTTTTTTAAAATAATTTTGTTAATACATATGAAAATAATAAAAATTAAATTTTCTTTTATTATTATGTAAAAAAAATAATAATAAATAATATTGATTTTAATAATAATGATTTAATAATATTGATTATAATAATATTATTAATAAATAATAATTAAAAAAATATATAAAAGATAAAAAAGATAATTTTTTTTTTTTTTTTTTTTTTTTTATCTTTTTTTATATATATTAATTGTATTTATCATATTATTTATTTTTAATTTATTTATTTATTTAAAATACATTTATTTATTTATTTATTAATAATTTTTATAAAACTTTTTAAAAATGAAATCTTTCATAAATTTTTTGTATTCCATAGTAATAATATTAATATTTATCAACATTGTTAATGCTGACATAGATAATATAAATATAGATAATGATAATAAGGATAAATATTATTTAATTCATGTGGATAACAAACATGGAGAATATAATATTTTTTCAAATTCTAAAAATCAAAAACGTCAAGAATCTCAACTATTTGTTGAATCTTTAGTTAATGAAATAAATAACTTGATTATTTCCAATAAAGATACTTACCAAAATCCAGAAAAATTGGATGAAATTGAATACGCTTCCCAATTGAAAAAGAGAAGTGAAAATCAATCATCCAGTAATAATTTTTCTGATTCGGATTTTGTTTATCCAATTTCTTCTGTTAAAAATAGAGTTGTATTATATGCTTTCCTTTCTGAAGAATTAGCCAATAGAATTAAATTTTATGATAATGTTATTGATTGTGTTCCAGATAGTTTTGTTTCTATTCAACAACAAAAATTTTATAATGAAGAAGATATTCTTATTGAATCTGGTTGGAAGGGCTTAAACGTTAAGGAAAATGCTGATTTACATTTATCTTTACTTTCCCAAGGTATTTACAATAAAATGAATGCCAATCAGTATGATAATAATTATTACTATCCATCATCTGCTGGTAAGGATATTGATATTGTTATTATTGATAGTGGTTTCCAATTTGAATACTCTGAATTTTCAAATACAAATGAACGTATTGTTCGATGCGCCGCAAATATTGAAAGAGGTAAGTCAAATATTGATGAAATTGATGACTATTGTGGTTTTTCTGGTTCCACTTACCATGGTGAAACAGTTTCTGATTTAGCTGGAGGTTTAAAGCATGGTGCTGCTCCTCTCGCTAATATTTATGGTATATCTGTCCCGACGAGTAATGGTGGAAAAATGAAGAAAAGTGATATTTTGGCTGGAATTCAATTTGCTTATGAAAACTTAATTCGTCCTCATAAAACCATTATAAACTTATCCATTGTCGATTACCAACAAGAATCTTCTGAATACTACATACAAATGAAAACTTTAACTGATTCTATCTCTGAAAAGGGAGGTATTATTGTTGCCAGTGCTGGAAATGATAAGAAAAAAATTGGTGAAGGTAGTGAACGTGTAATCCCATGCGAATTTGACAGTGTTATTTGTATTGGTGGTATCAATAGTGATAAGGATATGAACAAGGATTCCGATTTAGTAATTGTCTTTCCTGGAGATGTTAAAGAAAAAGATTTAAAAGATTATGAAAAGATTTATAAAATCGATAAAAATTCCAACTATGGTCCTGGTGTTGATTTCTATGCTCCATATCATGTTTTCGTCGAATATTTAAAATACAATAAAGTTATTAAGACTGTAGATGCAGGTACTTCGTTTTCTACTCCATTAGCTGCCGGTGTCATTGCTACCATTATGAGTGATCATCCAGAAATTGAATTTACTAAGGAAATGATGTACTCCTATTTATATGAAAAGGGAAAATATGAAGTAGTCAAGAGTGAAGTAGATGAAAACATTACTGGTATTTTAATTAATAATGGTAAACATATTGTTTATTCTGAAGATAATGTTTACATTGGATGTGGTATTTATGCCGGTAATCGTCCATGCGCTTCTGAAACTCCAGTTTTACCATCTTCTTTTGCTACTAAATCATACCCAGTAGAAGAATCAAACTCTCCAGTAATATCTATGGAAGGTGATAGATGTGGCCCAATCTATGGTGAATGTACTAAACCAAATGAATGCTGTAGTCAATATGGTTATTGTGGTAAATCTTATGATTATTGTGGTGTTGGTTGCCAACCAGTCTATGGTCTTTGCAATTAAGTTATAAAAAATCGAAATTAAATTTTAATTATTTAATATTTTTTTATATCAAAATATTAAACGATTTTTTATTTTTTCATAAATTATTTTATTATATAAATATATTATACCTTTTAATATTTTTTAATTTATTTACTATAAAAATTATATTATACATTATAACAATTTAAAATATTTAAATCTGTAAATTTATTCATCTTTATAAATAATTAATTTAATAAAAAACAATTATAAAAAATTCTATTTAACAATATTTTTAAGAATAATTTATTAATTTATTAAAATATTTATAATTTTATATATATATATATATATAATTTATTTAACCCAATTTATAAATATAATCTCATATATTTATTATTTTTTATTAATAAATTTTTATATAATATATATATTCAAATAAAAATTGAATTTTTTTTTTTATTTTAATCTTTCCACATATTTTACATTTTGAATATTTATAATATATTAAAAAGATTATATCAAATAAAAAAAATTTTTTTTTTCCACATTTCATAAAATTTGAGATTGTATAAAAATTTAAATAAATTTTTTTAACATATTTCTTTATAAATTAAAATTTTTATTATTATTTATATTTTAATTAAAATTTTTATTATTATTGTATTTTTATTTTAATTTTTTTTTTTTTTTTTTTTTTTTTTTTATTTTTTTATTTTTTTTATAAATTTAATTTTATATTAACCTATATGCATTGCATTTAACGGTATGGATAAAATAATATATAATTTAAAAAAAAAAAAAAAAAAAAAAAAATTAATAAATTAATATATGCAATTATTATTAACTTTAATAAATAAAACAAATAATATATTCAATATTTAAAAATTTAATTTATATTTAATACATTAATATATTTTTAACAAAGAAATTTTATTGAATTATTTATTATTGTAAAAAAAAAAAAAAAAAAAAAAAATATTTTGATTAAATTAATTATTTTTCCTGTAAATATAATTAAATTTTAATATAATTTTATTTATTTATTAATAATTCTATTTATAAATTAGTAAATAAATAAATTATTTTATAGAAAAAAAAAAAAAAAAAGAGGAGTAAAAAAAAGAATAAATATGTATTTTTATTGAAAAAAATATTACACAAAAAAAGAAAAATGTATCTTATCTTTTTATTTTATTATATATATTTTAAATAATTAAATACTTTTTTTTTTTTTTTTAATAATTATTATATATTAAAAATAATAACTATATAGATATCAAAATTAAAAAAATATATATATACTCAAATATTACAATTATAATATATTAATATGAAATATTTTATTAATTTTTTATATTATTTCATAGAAATAGTATTAATTTTTATCCATACTTCTTATGCTCAATATAATAATACATTAGATAATGAAATAAGTAGTGGAGACCAATATTACTTAATTTATGTTAATAATAAATATGGAGAACTTAAACTTTTCTCTAACCCCAAACATCAAAAACGTCAAGAATCTCAACTATTTATTGAATCGTTAATCGATGAAATAAATAATTTAATTATTTCCAATAAAGATACATACCAAAATCCTGAAAAATTGGACGAAATTGAATATGCCTCCAAATTGAAAAAGAGAAGCGAAAATCAATTATCCATTAATTTCTCTAACTCAGATTTTGTTTATCCAATTTCATCTGTTAATAACAGAATGGTATTATATGCTTTTCTTTCTGAAAAATTAATCGAAGAAATTAAGTCAATCGGTACGGTTATTGATTGTATTCCAAATGGATTCGCTCATCTTCAACATAAATATTATAATGAAGAAGATATTCTTATTGAATCGGGTTGGAAGGGTTTAAATGTTAGGGAAGATTCTGACTTACATTTATCCCTACTTTCTCAAGGGATATACAATATAAGTAATGCCAATCAATATGATAATAATTATTATTATCCAGCTTCAGCTGGTAAGGATATTGATATTGTTATTATCGATAGTAGCTTCCACTTTGGATTTTCTGAATTTTCGAATACGAATGAACGTATTGTTCAATGTGCTGTAAATATTGATATGGGCTTACCAGACACTAGTGAAATTGATACATTCTGTGGTTTTACCGATTCCTGTCATGGTGAAGCTGTTTCCGATGTCGCTGCTGGTTTAAAACATGGTGCTGCTCCTCTTGCTAATGTTTATGGTGTATCCATTCCAGCTATTGGTGGTATAATGGAATATGCCGATATTTTAGCTGGTATTCAATATGTATATGAAAATTTAATACGTCCTCATAAAACGGTCATAAATTTATCTCTTGCAGCCTATGAGGAAGAGACTACTGAATTCTACAAACAATTTAAATCAATAGTGGATTCCATAACAAAAATGGGTGGTATTATTGTTTCAAGTGCTGGAAACAACGGAGAAGAAATTGGTAAGAGTAAAAGTCAAACCATACCATGTGAATATGATAACGTCATTTGTATTGGTGGTATTAATAGTGATAGTAATATGAAGAATGATTTAAATTTAGAAATTATTTATGTGGGAAATGATTATTCTAAGAAATTAGACTATGAAAAAGTCTATAAAATTGATAGTATCTCTAATTACGGATCTCCAGTCGATTTCTATGCTCCATTCCATGTCACTGTTGAATATCTTAAATATGGTAAGATATATAAAACAGATTTCATGGGTACTTCATTTTCAGCTCCATTAACAGCCGGTGTTATTGCTACTATCATGAGTGAAAATCCAGAAATTGAATTTACAAAGGATATTATGCATGAATATTTATATGAAAAAGGAAAATCTGAGGTTGTGAAGAAAGAAAATGACGAAAATTTCACCGGCATAATGATTAATAATGGTAAACATATTGTATATTCTAAAGATAATATTTACTCAGGATGTGGTATTTATTCTGGTAATCTTCCATGTTCCTCTGAACATCCAGTGCCATCCACTTCATCTGAAATATTACCAACGACCGAACCAAATAAAAAAGATGGAGTAGATGATGATGTTGAATTAAAAATAAAAGATGAACCAAATATTAATGAAAAGCCAATTATTAAAAATGAACCAAATCCACCTACTTATAATCCAGGAAAAAGATTTAAAGGTGATAGATGTGGTCCAATTTATGGTAAATGTGTTAAGCCAAATGAATGTTGTAGCTCATATGGCTATTGTGGTGAATCCTCTCTTTATTGTGGAGCTGGTTGTCAATCATCCTTTGGTCTCTGTCATTAAATTTTGTTTCAATCAAAATAATAATTTTAATTTATTTATAATTTAAAATTTTAATTTTTTTTATTATTTTTATTTTTTTTTTTTTTTTTTTTTGACTTTATCAAAAATAAATGATAATAATAATAATAAAAAAAAATTAAAATTTTAGTTTTAAAATAGTATGATTTTTAATAAAAAAAAAAAATGATATTTATTATTTAATAATTAACTTATTCATAAATATTTATTTAATAATAATTATTTTAAAATAAA
>ASRE01000588.1:0-10204 GCA_000412615.1 Pecoramyces ruminantium
TGTGGATTTAATCCACAATCTAAAGATAAACCAAAATCTATAAGAACAAAATTATCATTTTCATCACACATCAAATTTGATAATGTAATATCTAAATGTGCGATATTAAGATTATTTAAACATTTTAAAGTCTTTTATATATAATATTGTATAAATATATATGAAATATGTAAAAGTTATATTAATATTTGATTATATAAGTATATATATATAATTAAAGTAAAAATTAATATTATTATTATTATTATTATTATTATTATTATTATTATTATTACTATGATTTCATACATTTATCAATTGTTTCATTAATTTTTGAATTGTTATTAAATCCATACGTGATGTATCAATTTTTTTTAAATATGGGAAAATTAGTATATGGTCTCCTGTTTCTTGATCTATATAATAATCCAATAATTTTATTGTATTTGGAACATTATTTTTTTCAAGTTTTTTCATTAATGCTAATTCTTTTTTAGCCCAATTAATATCTTTTATTTGTTTAAATACAACATCTCTTTTATGAACTTCATCATAAGCAAAATAAATTAAAGAACAAAATGTCTTTTATTATATTAATATTTATTAAAAGTATAGATAAAAAAAATTGTAAAATAATAGTATAAATATTAATATTATTATTTATTTCTTTTGATTATATATTGATTACTATTTTATTATATTATATTAAGAGAAATAATATATTCACCTCCATTGGTTCTTTATCTTCTTTTATAATGTATGATCTTTTTTCTCCTTTTTCATTAACATTATTATTATCTGCTATTGAACATAATTTATCAATTGAGCTAGATATTGAAATTGTTGAAAAACTTTTATGTAGAATCAACATTATGAATATTGTTCTAATTTATTACAAAATAATTATATATATATTTTTTCTGATATAAATTATTTTCTTTATTATGTAAAAAAAAAATTATTTTTTCTTCTTATTTTTTAATACTCTTTTATTTTATTAATACTGGTATCAATGCTTTCAAAATTTCTTCAGTAGTTTTATATCTATTAATCATTTAAAATGTATAATCATTTTAATGTATAGAATATTAAAATATATATATGTTAAATATATAATATTCAATAATTAAAAAAAAAAAAAATATTTTAGTACTATAATGGAATAGTTTTTTTACTTTTGTTCAAAAATTTTTAGTATGAATATTTTATATCTAAATTAATCATTATTACATTATTTATTAATTTTCATAATAATAAACCCATTATTTCCCCCAATAAATCTTAATATTTACTTAATAATTAATCCATCATTTTTCTAATATATTTAAACATTTATTATATCTATTTAATAAAAATCCACAATTTTCCCAAAAACCTCGAAATATAAAATGAAAATCATTTATACATAAACATTCATATTCATTAATATTCTTTTTTATGAACTATAACATTTTTTTTTTTTTTTATTATTTCTTATATATATTTTTATATTATTTATTGTATAAAAATTTTTCAAACTATTATATACAAAAAAAAAAAAATTTTTATTATTTAAACTTCCAAAATATACCTTTCAATTATTTTTTATAAATTTTTCTTCAATTTTTATATTTAATAACTATATTGAACTTCAAACTTTAAAATTTTTTCATGAATTTTTTCTATTTATATAGTTTTGTTAGAAAAAATATCTTATCTAAAAATGTTAATTAAAGAAACAAAAAAAAAAAATAAAAAAAAAAAAAATTTTTTTAATTTATTATTACTAAAATTAGAATTTTTAATTAGAAAATTACTATTAATAAATTATTTGTTAAGTTTAATAAAATATTAATTATACTTAATAAAATTGTTTTATTATAATAAATTAATAAAATAAAAATCATTTTTTTACATTTAATTAAGTAAATTAAATATCAATACTCTTTAAATTAATATCTTTAGTTAGTATCGAATAAAAATATTTGTTTTTATATATTTTTATTAAATCATTAAAAATATATTTACTAATTAAAAAAAATATTATATATATTTTATATATTATTTAAACTTTTTAATTTTATAATTCATTTCGAGTAAAAAATTAAAAAAATAAAAAATAAAAAAAAAAAAAAAAAAAAAAAATAAAAAAAATAAAACAAAATTAATAATAATAAAACTTTTTAGTCTTTTTTAATATTTGAACATAAATTCAGTATTTTTTTTTTTTTTTTTTTTAATTATATTTTATTATAATTTAAAATCAATACAAAAATGAAAAATTTTAATGGTATAATCATTTGTTATGAAATATATTTTCTTTTTTAAATGATTTTTTTTCATTTTTTAATAATAATAATAATAATAATATTTTTCTTTTATATTCATCTTTATATTATTTATATTAAAATAATAAAATAAAAATAAATTATGAATTAAATGAAAAAACATAAAAAAAGAATTATGTAATATAATTTGATGTAAAATAGGAAAATTTATATTTTATTTTTAGAGTTTTCAAACAATGTTATCACATAAACATTAAAAATAGAATTATTATTATAATTAATATTTAAGAATTATTAATAGAGTTAAATTTAAATAATTAATTCGAATTTTAAATATAATAAAAATTAAATAATTATATTTAATATAATTATATTCAATTATTTAAAAGTTTTACTTTTATATATATATATTTATTTTAATAATTTGAATAATAAAAATAATTTTTTTTTTTTTTTTTTTTTTTTTTTTTTTTTATTTATTAATTTTTATTTTTTATTATTTAGGTATTATAATTATTTTAACAAATATTTAATAAAATCAATATAAATAAAAATTAAAATATTGTTAAATAGTGAATGTATGCATATATAATATTATTACCCATTATTTTGAAAATATACTAGCTTTTTTTAGTTATATTTTAATATATATTTATTTTGTCTCACATAGCACAAAATTTAATTTAATTTTTTTTTTTTTTTCTTTAAAAAAAAAAAAATATTGGAAATTGTTTAATACTTTTATATATATTTGAAAAAACATCAATATTTAATGTAACTTTTTTATATATTAAATAAATTATAATATATATATATATAAAATAAATATTTATATTAAAATAATATTTTTTTTATGAATAAATTCTTTTTATTTATTATTTTTAATTTAGTTTATATTTTATTATATTTTTATATAAATAAATATTTTTATCATTTGAAAGATATAAAAATTTTTGATATCAATTATTATATGTTATAATTTAAATTTATATTTTATTTAATAAATATTATTCAATGATAAATCCCTTAATATATATTAATAATTAATTATGTAATTGATTTTTTATTTAAGATTTAAGTACTACTAAATCAATTACATAATTAATTATTAATGTAAAATTACTTTGTAAAATATCAAAATTATTGAAATATAAAAACAATAATAATGAAATAGAAATTGATATATATCAAAATTATTGAAATATAAAAACAATAATAATGAAATAGAAATTGATATATCAAATTTAAAATATTCTTTAAATATTAATATTAAATATTCATTTATTTATAGATATTAAAAATCATTATGAAAAAATCAAAAAATAGTACTGAATTAAAAAAGGGTCTCCTGTGGAGTAACCATAGAAATGGACCAACATTCATTATTTAATAAATATAAATAAATAAATAAATAAAAGATTTATTAAAAAAAATAAAAAATAAAACCTCAATTCTTAAAAATCAAATATATTATATATATATAATATAAAATTAATATTAATAATACTTCATTATTAATATTAATTTTTACTGATAATTAAAAATTAAAAATTGTTTTTTTTCACTTTAATGTAAAATTACACTTATATCTAAAAACTGATTGGTTGTTATTAATTTATCTATATATAATTAATTAATAATTTTATAAAAGGAATAATTTGATTTTTTTGTTAATATTATTTAGGTTAAAGATTTTTTAATTGAATTATTGTTTCGTTTAAATGGTTTTTTAATAAAAGTTATTTAAAAATTATAAGTATTTTATTTAAATTCCCTCTTCCTCCTTTTTTTTTTAATATAAATAAAATTTAATAAAATGTCCCAAAATAATCCATTTTCAAGTGGATCAAATCCTAACATGATTTCATCAGAGGCCGACTCCAATACTAATGAAAATGATATGATAACAAATTCTCAAAGAAGTGGTAATTTTAAATTATAATTCATATAATTTGAAATATTAAAAAATTAAATAATTTATGATATTAAATTTAAAAAATATATCATATTATTTTTTTTATTTTATTTTATTAATATTGTCATTATAAAATTTTTATATATTGTTATAAAATGAATTTTAAAAATGAAATTTTAATTTCAAATTAATTTCTATTTCGCATTTATCGGACTTTCACAATTGTTATATTTATCAATATATATATATATATATGTATAAATATCAAATATATAAACATTTAAATTGCTTTTATTAATATAATTATGAAAATTTTATATTAAATTAATTCAAAAAAAAAAAAAAAAAAAAAAAATAATACTGATGGATAATAATATTATACAGTAAGATCGTCATCTCCTTTAATTTTTGGTTCAAACTCTGAAATTGATCGTTTACGTTCTTCACCTCCACCACAATGTAAATTTAAGCTCTTTTTTTTTTTTTTTTTTTTTTTTAAAAAAAAAAAAAAATATAAAATTATTAATATATAATAATAAATAATGAGTTAAATTAAATATATATTTTTTTTAATTGTATAAAAGTTACATTTTCAATTCAATAATAATAAAGAAAAAAAAAAAAAAAAATTAATTTCAAATTTGAATGTAAATTAAATGTAAATGATGTCGAGAAATGCATTTTTATATTATATTAACAATAATTTTAATATCAATTTTAATAATTACAGTTAGACAATCCGACCTTCTTCGTTCAAATTTAGGTTCAAACTTAGGCTCAAATGCAGGTTCTATGTTAGATAGTCAAGGAAGTTCTAGAAGAATAAGTTCATCATCAAGAAGGATAAGAGGTGATATGGGTATTGGTCCATATCCTCAATTAGATAGACTTTTAAAGAGTGGTGGTCTTAATTCTGATGCTAATAATCAAAATCCAACTTCTGAATTATCAAGCGAAATTGTTACTACAAAACGTTATATTTGGGGTACGACATTAGTTGTTGCAGAGGCAAGTAAAATGTTTGAAGATTTTTTACTTAATTTTACTATGGCAGATAGAATTAGAGCTATGCGTGAAGAAGATCCAACAATATCTATTGAAATTAAACCAGAACATGAACAACCATTTTATTTCCCAAGAATTTTAAAGGAAGTAAGTATAAATTTAGATTTTTTTGTATATATATATATATATATATATATTGATATTAGTAATAATATTTATATAAAAATTTATATATATATATTACTAAAATATATTTATATTAATAAATTTTATTTATATATTTATAAAATATTTATATAATGTATCATATTTTGATTATATATGATAATTTAATAAATAAAAATTCAAAATAAATATAATATTTTATTTTTTTTACTATATTTTTTTTTTCAAAATAACAATAACAACAACAACAACAACAACAACAACAACAACAACAATAATAATAATAATAATAATAATAATAATAATAATAATAATAATAATAATAATAATAATAATAATAATAATAATAATAATAATAATAATAATAATAATAATAATAAATTAAAAATATAATCAGATGAATGAATTAAAGATATATAATTTAAATTTAAATTGTCAAAATTTAAAATCGTATAAAAAATCTATTCCATTATATCATCAACTTATTAGATATCCACAAGAAATTATCCCAATTATGGATCATGTATTAACTGAGAAATTAGCAGAAAGTAGTGAAGATTATGATACACCAGTTCATGCATTAGTATATATCAAACATTTTAGTTAATTTAAATATTATATAATTGTTTTATTTAAAAATTATATATAATTTAAATATAATTAGGTACGTCCATATAATATTGGAAAAAGCGTTAATATGAGAGATTTAAACCCAAGTGGTAAATTTTTAAATGAAAAATAATTAAATATTAAATATTAATATGATAAAGGTTTTATAAATTTAAAAATATTAATAATAATTTTTCAAATTATTCTTTTTTTCATAAATTCAAATAATATTTTAATTAAATAATTAGATATTGATCAATTGGTAACAATTAAGGGTCTTTTGATTAGAGTAACACCAATTATTCCAGATCTTCAAACTGCATTTTTCTGTTGTTCAAATTGTGATTATTCTATGACAGTTGATATTGATCGTGGTAAAATTAATGAACCAACAAAATGTCCAAATGATAATTGTCGTGCTTCTAATAGTATGAGACTTATTCATAATCGTTGTATATATTCAGATAAGCAAATATGGAGATTACAAGAAACACCAGGTAATTTTTTTTATATTTATAACAGTTTTATAGGAATAATAATTATAAATATTAATATAATATTAGAGGTATTACAAATAACATTTAATAATAATTTATCTTTTAATTAATATATTTTTTATTAGATGAAGTCCCTGATGGTCAAACACCACATTCTGTATCATTATGTTGTTATGAAGATTTAGTTGATACAGCTAAGCCTGGTGATAGGTATTTATTGGAATAAAATCTTTAATAATTTATATATTATTAATAAATGTTTAAAGAAAATAAGTTTTAATATTTTAATATTTTAATTTTTTTTTATTTTATTTTATTTTTTTTATTTTTTTTTTTTTTTTTAAATAAAAATAGATTAGAAATTACTGGTGTTTTTAGAGCTATCCCAGTAAGAGTTAATCCAAGACAACATACAATTAAGCAATTATTTAAAACCTATATTGATATTGTTCATGTAAAACATTCATCTAGTAAAAGAATTGCAATTGATGAAAATTTAATTGGTGAAAATGAAGCTGTTGTAAGGTAATTTTCTAATGAAATTAATTTGATAATATAATTATAATATATAGTTAATCAATCAATAATATTTTAATATTAATAATAAAATATTTATTAATATAATAATGAAAATATGATAATATTCTAACATTAAAAGGCATGATGAGGAAGATAATCTTAAATATATTAATGAAGAAGAAGAAAAGAATTTAATTAGTTTAAGTCAATCTCCAGATATCTATGAACGTTTAGCAACTTCATTAGCCCCAAGTATTTTTGGTATGGAAGATGTTAAGAAAGGTGTTCTTCTTCAACTTTTTGGTGGTGTCAATAGATTTACAGGTGAAAACGGATCTCCAAGAATAAGGTAAATTAATTTGATAATAAAAAAAAACAATTAAATAAGTTTAACTTTTTTTTTTTTTTTTTTAATGAATTTTAAATTCATGAATTTAAATTTTTTACATAACATATATATAATATAATATATTAATATATAATTAATTTTAATAATTTATATTAATAA
Source organism: Pecoramyces ruminantium (assembly GCA_000412615.1). Lineage (NCBI taxonomy): Eukaryota > Fungi > Neocallimastigomycota > Neocallimastigomycetes > Neocallimastigales > Neocallimastigaceae > Pecoramyces > Pecoramyces ruminantium. The sequence continues at coordinate 7,465 of ASRE01000588.1, forward strand.
TAGAGGAGATATAAATGTTTTAATTGTTGGTGATCCTGGTGTTAGTAAATCTCAACTTCTTCAAGTATGTATTTATTATTATATAATAATACAATAATAATTATATATTATAAGAAAATTTATATTTTTATTTATTTATTATTATTTAATAATAAATAATTATACAAATATATATATATAATAAATATAGTATGTACATAAAATTGCTCCAAGAGGTATATATACATCTGGTAAAGGTTCATCAGCGGTAGGTTTAACTGCATCAGTAACAAGAGATCCAGAAACTCGTCAATTAGTATTAGAAAGGTATATAATAAATAAAAATTATTTTTTTAAACACTTAATAATTCTTATCCTAAAAAATTAATAATATAATTTTATATAAAATATTAATATAATATTATTAAAAAAAAAAAAAAAAAAAAAAAAAAAAAAAAACATAAAAATTTATATAAATAGTGGTGCCTTAGTATTAAGTGATGGAGGTGTTTGTTGTATTGATGAATTTGATAAAATGTCCGATTCTACTAGATCTATTCTTCATGAAGTTATGGTAAATAATTATAAATAAATAAAAACTTTATTATAATTCACATATTTATTTTAAAAAAAAAAAAAAAAAAAAAATTTTTTTTTTTTACATAAATTAAAATATTGTAATTATTAATATGTAAAATTAATATTACTATTAAATAATTAACATAAATTATTTAGGAACAACAAACTGTTTCTATTGCAAAAGCTGGTATTATTACAACATTAAATGCTAGAACTTCAATATTGGCATGTGCTAATCCAATTGATTCAAAATATAATGAAAAATTAACTATTGTACAAAATATTAATTTACCACCAACTTTAATGTCAAGGTAATATAATAATAATAATAATTAATAATAATAATAATAATAATAATAATAATAATAAATAATAATAATAATAATAATAATAAATAATAATAATAATAATAATAATAATAATTAATAATAATAATAATTAATAATAATAATAATTAATAATTAATCTATTATATTTATAATTTTCATTTTTTATAAAGATTTGATCTTTTATATTTAATTTTAGATAAACCAAATGAATATGATGATAGAAAATTAGCTCAACATATTGTTAATTTATATATTAATAAAGAAGGAATCAACTTTGGAAAGAATATTATAGTAAATCTTCGTTTTATTTTTTTAATAATAACAATTATATATTTACACATATATAACAAATATTATAAATATAAATTATATTAATTAATTAAATAATATATTATATAATATAAATAAATTATTATATATTTATTATTTTAGCCTGTTGAAGTATTTTCAAAATATATAAGTTATGCTAGAAATCATATTCATCCTGAAATTAATGATGAAGCAGCTGAAAAATTAGTAAAGAATTATACTGAATTAAGACAATCTAATAGTATTAGTAATAGACATGGTGAACAAAAAACTGTTGCTGCTACAACTCGTCAATTAGAAAGTATGATTCGTTTATCTGAAGCACATGCTCGTATGAGGTAATTATTATTTTATATATATTATAATATATATAATATATATATATAATTATTTTTTATTAATAAATTATATATTATTAATATATATATATTTAATTTTATATTAATGTGTATTGTATTGTGTTGTATTGTATTGCATTATTAAATTATATTTTTATTTTTATTTTTTTTTTTTATTTTATAATAATATTATTATTTATATTGAAGATTTTCAAATACTGTAGAAGTATCTGATGTTGATGAAGCCTATAGATTAATTCGTACAGCTATGCAATCATCAGCTATTGATCCTGTTACTGGTCGTATTGATATGGATTTAATTAATACCGGTTTTAGTTCACGTCGTCGTTCACAAAATGCTCATTTACAAAAACAATTATTAGAAATTATTAATTCTATTGAAAAACCATCCATAAGACTATCTGAATTACATAGAATATTTAATAATGATGGTGCAGAGGTAAATATATATCTATAAATTACTATTATTATTATAATAATATTTTTTTTTTTTTTTTTTTATTATAATTGTTAGAATGATGATAAAAAAAAAAATATTAACTATTTATTTATTTATTTATTTATTTTTATTTATTATTATTATATATAAATAATATAATAAAATAAATTAATAATAGACAACCTCAGATATTGAATTTATTCGTATGCTTGATAATCTTGCTGATGATGGAGAAATATTATTTGATAAACGTGCTCAATTAATTAGAAAATTAATTCGTTAATTTCTTTAATAATAAAAAAAAAGAAAAATGATGATGATTATATAATAATGAAAAACTATAAGAAAAAAAAAAAAAAAAATTACAATAAATTTATAAAAAAAAAATTTTTTTTTTTTTTTTTTTTTTTTTTTTTTTTTTTTTAAACTACCAAATTACTTTTTTCTTTTATTAATTTAATTGTAATAATAATAATAATAATAATAATAATAATATATATATATATATATATATATATAAATTCATTATTTAAATATTTATTTTTATTTTTTCTTTTTATTTTTTATCTTTTCATTTTAACCTTGTTTTAATACTACATATTTTATAAAATAAAGATAACATAAAATATTTTAATAAATATTACAACTATTAAAAATTATTGTATTAATTTTAAATTATAAATTATTATTATTATTATTATTTTATATATTTTGTTTTATTTATATAATTTTTTATTAATTAAATT
>ASRE01000727.1:0-13888 GCA_000412615.1 Pecoramyces ruminantium
ACCTACTGGTCATAAACAAGCAGAAAATTTAATTACAAAAGTTGTGAATAAACCTGATTTAATTATAGTTTCACCTTATTTAAGAACGCAACAAACTTCTCAACCAGTATGTAATAAATATAGTGATTCACCTGTTGAAACTTGGCCAATTCAAGAATTTACTTATATTGAACCTTCCAGATGTTGTAATACCACTACAGAGGAACGTCGTCCTCTTGTCTTAGAATATTGGAATAGAAAAGATCCTTATTATCAAGATGGTAAAAATGCAGAATCATTTGCAATGCTTTATGACCGTGTTCGTTCCATGTTTCAAAAAATTAAAGAATTAGACGAAACAAAGTTTAAATATATTGTAATTTTTTGTCATGGACAATTCATGAAAGCCACACAAGTTTATGTTGAAAATCCTACTATTTCAATAGAAGATGCAATGGACTTATTTATAGAAAAAAATAAAAATAGTGAAGTTAAAAATACTCAAATAGATAAATATTCCATTGAAAATGATATAATTACTAAATTAAAATAAATTAATTATTTGATATATAAATATATATATATATATATAGAATTTTATTTTTTATTTTATTTTTTATTTTTTATAATTTATCTTATCAAATAAAAAATATATTCATATTTATAAAATATTTATTTTCAATTGTTGACTTAACAAGTGAAATTCAAAATTGAATTAAAAATTTAATTTATTTATAAATATAATATAAAAATTAAACAATAAAATTCAATTACTATTTTTATTAAATTTCAAAATTTAATGTTTTTTTAAAAAAAAAAAATAATTATATATTTTTATATTTTTAAATTATAAAGTATTTTATTATTATCATTATTAATGTTAACATTATTAAATATTATACTAACAATACATTTATTAATTTAATTAAATTGATTTTGAATGAAATTAAATATAATTAAATATTATAAATTATTATTCATTTAAATAATATTTATAATAAAAATAGCCTTAATAATAAAATAATAATAATATAATAATAATTATAATAATAATAATAATAATTTAATAATAATTTTATTTTATTTTTTTTTTTTTTTTATAAAAATAAAAAAATCTTAATTTTTGATTGGTTAATAAATAAAATTTTATTCTACATTATAAATATTTTTTTAATTTTTTTTTTTTTTTTTTTATTAAATTTTATAATATTTAAAAATTTTTAAAAGATTTCCCAATTATATATATATATATATTATATATTATATCAATATATAATATAATAATTAGAGAATCTTTTAATTATAATAGTATTTAATTAACATAATTATCAGGAATACCATATAATATATATTTAAATAATATATATAAATATATATAAATTTATAAAAAATTATTTATTATTTATTTATTTATTTATTTATTTATTTTAGCAATTTATTTTTTTTTTTTTTAAGTTATTACATTAAGTGCATTTTAGATTTTAATTTATTTATAGAGTAATTTTGAAATTCATCACGTTACAATAGGTAATTTTTATATAAGGTAATCTTAAAATTGAAATTAAAAATGATTTTTATATTTTTATTATTCATTTTAATTTATTTTGGACATTATTCATTAATAATTTAAATAATTACATAAATTATCATTATTGTTATAAAAAAGCATTTTATTTTATTTTATTTTATTTTATTTTTTATTTTTATTTTGTTTTTTAAACAAACATATTATTTTTTTATAATAAATATCATTTCATCTCACAATATATACTAATAATATATTTTTTTTTCTATTAATATTATTATTTAATTTGACTATTTCATTAACTCATATATTTTATAATATAATTATTAAATAAAAATAATGAAATGATATACTATAAAAATAAATCAAATTCACTATATAATAATAATAATAATAGCAATAATAATAAAAGAGAAAAAAAAATATATAATCAACATGTCTTCAATAGCAGCTCAATTACAAAAAATTAGAAAATCTAAAGGAGTTGAAAAACTTCAAATTAAATATAAAGATTCCTATCTTTTTGACAATAAAGTTGCAGCAGATTATGATTTAGATACCATTTATTCTATTGGTAAATCTGGTTTAGAATCATTAAAGCAATATGAAAAGCGTTTTGCTAACTATGAAAAAACATTATTTTCATTAACTATGAAAAATATTAATAGAGCTCAACAAACAAATTCCGAAAATGAAAAATTAGATGAAAGTATTAATATGTTTTTAAGACTTCTTTCACCACATTTTTTAGATAATGCCGCTGGTAAGGCTTTGGAATGGCTTATTCGTAGATATAAAATTAATGTTTATAATATTGAAGGTATTATGGAATGTATTTTACCATACCATGAAACTGCTCAATTTTTCAATATGGTCTCTATTTTAAAACTTGAAGAAGGTAGTACTTGGTATTTCTTAAAATCTTTGAAAGCACCATTAGATAGAACAACATTAGTTCAGCGTTGTATTAAAGATCGTACTGTTATTCAAAAACTTTACAAAATGGTTCATCACTCTATTAAAAATCAAATTAAAAATACTACTCTTTGGATTACTAATACTTTAGTTTCAATTCAATACTTACAATCTTTACCACAAATACAAAGTGATATATTAACTTTCATTCTTCCAGTTCTTATTGAATCCGCTAAGACTAAAAAACATCAAGATTTACAACTTTCAGCTTATATGATTATTTGCCAAATTTGTAATATTTCAAATCTTACTATGAATGCTTTAAATGGTTTAATGGAAGTGATTGCTAGATACACTACTCCAGATTTAACTAATCAATCTCTTATGACATTAATTCGTATTTTCCAATCTCAAGAAGTTATTACTTCCTTCCCTAAATCGACTTTTGGATATGTTTCCAAATTTAAACAATTAGAAGAACATTTAGAAACTATTTCTGAAAACTACAACACCGAAAAATTTGTTAAACTTTTCCTTAATTGTTTAATAGAAAATGCTAATGATAAGCAACATTTATCATTTTTATTCAAGAAAATTGTTTCCAGTGAAAAAATTATTAATGATAATATTAAGAATGAATTTTGTAACACTTTACTTAAGCAAGTTATTGTTCTCAACCACAACAAAGAAGAATTATCTGATAATTATAAAAATATGATTGGTTTTATACAAACTCGATTCTCTTCTGAACTTCATGCTTCTATTCAAGCTATGTTCTCTTCATTATCTGAAGAAGATAAAAAAATTTTATATGATATGTCCACTATTATTTTCAAAGGTACTCAATACCAATTCATTAAGGAAGATAATACTAGTATTTTCCTTGGTCTTCAAAGTCCAGAACTTTCTATTCGTATAATGGCTTTAGAAAAATTAATTAAAATTATTAATTCTAAGCAAGCTAATAAGCCTTTAGAATATATTGAAGAAGTTATCATTGAGACTTTAGAAAATGATGAAGATGTTATGGTCAGTAAAGTTTTAGATATTGCAAATATAACCAAATATGTTGAAAAGAGTAAATTAAATAAAGCTCTTTCTGCTGTTATTTTCTCACCAAAACCTTCTATTAAGAATAAAGTTAAGGCTATTTCACTCTTTTCTGAAATTGATAAAAATATTGAAAACTTACTCTTTTCATTCCTCTTATATACTTATAAGACTTGCGATTTAATTGATATTTCTCTTTCAATTCTTACTGCCAATTCCGGTACTAAGAAATTAGTTCAAGGTTTAAGTAAAATTTTAGGTGATAAGACTAAATCCAAGAAACAAAAGATTACCAACCCAGAAGTTATAACAGAAATCGTTAATAAGATGGCTGATAACATGATTCAAAATAAATTGATAGATGATAAATTACCAGAGTTTATTGAAGTCCTCTCAAAGAATGAATCCAAAAATTTATCTATTTTAATTTTACTTCTTATTAGTCGTATTATCTATAACTTAAAGGATGATGCAGCAGCTCAATACAGTGCTATTCTTAAATGTCTTGATGTTATTATTTCTTTTGCTGATGAATGTAGTGACAATAAATTAAATGAAAAATACTTTACCCTCAATGATGGTGCTATTTCTTCTTCCTTAGGTCAAGATATCTTAAAGGATGAATCAAAGAATTCTAAAACTTTTGCTTACGCCGTCTTCTATACTTTAAATAGTATTATTTCTTACATGGCAAAGACCACCGATAAAGATACTATCTCATGGTTAGGTGTTGAAAGTGATATGACTGAAAATGGTAATCAAGCTAAATCTATTCTTACTAAGTTATTCTTATTCTTCTTCTCTGGAAAGATGTACATTAATCATCAACCAATGATCACTAAAATGTTTGATGAGCATATCAAGGAAGATTCAATTCCATGTGCATGCTCTTTCTGGATTAAGGGTGAATTCAACGTGGTTACTCGTCTTTCCAGTTTATTCATGACTAGTTCTTGCATTACCTCCTACAGTGAAATTAAACCATTAGATTTCCAATTAGTTGTTCCAAACCTTCTTATCACTTTAATGAATAAGAATAAGGAAATCCGTCAATCTGGTCTCCAATGCTTCAAAGCTATTCAAGATAATTATTCAAAGTTAAAGGAAGATCCAAAAGCTTGGAAGATTATGACTCCAGAAAAGATTTTCAAATATGATATTTTCTATGGTAGCAGTTCTTCTAATCTTCAATACTTAGAATCTGAAGATATTTCTGGTTTTGTTGATGATATTGTAAAGCATCAAAATGAATTTATTGCTGATGTTAGTTACGTTGAAGACTTCATCACTGATGCCCTTCAAAAGAATAGTAACGATAATCGTGCCAAAACTAAGGCTAAAAATTCATTATTAGAATTTTTATTAACGAATATTCTTGTCGTTAACTCTGTTTATACAAAGGTTAAACTTTTACAATTATTAAAGAACATCGATTCTTCTAATAAGATAAAGATTCTTTATCCATTACTTGAATCTACCCTTGATCAATTAAAGAAACATGTTGGAGAAATTAAAGGTCGTGATATTGAAAATAAGTTAACTCTTGTCAAGTTATTGGTGAACTGTTTCACTATTGAAACTTTAGAAAAACAAAAATATCTTAAACTCTTCATTAACCTCTTTAATTACGATATTTCTACTGAAGAAAATGCCTTTGAAAGTGATGCTATTCCATTAATTGCATTAAACGTTCTTACTCCAGAATTCTATGCTGCTTTAACACCAGTTAAACAACAAACTGTCTTTAGTCAATTAATCTACTTAATTGTTAATGGTGAACATAATCTTATTCTTAAGACAAAAGAAGTTCTCAAAACTATTAGTATTCAAGCTGATCATATCATTGCTGAATTGACTTCTGCTAATTCCAGAAGTGAAAATGAACAACGTGCTAAGAAAAGTAAGAAGGAAAATAGTCAAAATATGGATCGCTTAAACTACATTACTGCTATCTTAGAATTATTAAATAGTAAGACGAATATTGTTAATGCTCATCTTTTAATCCCAGTTCTTTTCAACCTTCTTTCCATTCTTAATACTTCAGAAATCACCTATGCTGCTGGTACTTTAGAATACTTAAAACAATTAACTCTTGATGCCTTATTAGAAGGTATTCGTGATGTTAAGGCTAAAAATATAAATGTAGACGAATCCTCTATTCGTATTGAAATTATTGTTAGCTGTATCAGAGTTACTGATAATCCACAAACCCATAACTATGCTTTACTTTTAATGGCTGAAATTGCTTCTATCTTCCCAGATCGTGTTCTCTTAAATATTATGCCAGTCTTTACTTTTATGGGTGCTAATATTTTACGTCAAGATGATAACTTTAGTTTCCATGTTATCAAGCAAACTTTAGAAACTATCATTCCACCTTTAGTTGAAAAGAATGCTGCTTCTGCTACTACTAAAGAAGAACTTGATATTCAAATGAAATCTGTTATCGGTGTCTTCATTGATGCTCTTATTCATATTCCAAAGCATCGTCGTTTAAGATTATTTGAAATTCTCGTTTCTACTTTAGGTGTTGAAAACTTCCTTGATACAATTATTATTTTATTATTAGAGAAGCATGTTATCTTTAGAAATGGTGGAAAAACCAAAACTGAAAGTAATGAATTAGAAAATATTCCAGAATTTTGTATCTCATTAGCCAATTGCTTTGATGCTGTCAGTCAAATTAAGACTGTCTTAAACATCTTAAAGTTCACTTTAGCCCTTCCAAATGAAAAGGTTGTTATTGATGATGAAGATGAAGAAGCTAAGGCAAAGGCAGAACATTCTTTAATTAATGTTTCTAAGATTACCAGTAAAATGATTCGCCAATTCAAGATGGAATCTATTCATTTTGTTGGTAAATTATTATCTAGCGAATCCTTCCTCGGTTCAGTTGCTGTTATGGCTAATGAAAATGAAGACTATGAAAGTGAATTAGAACCAAGTATTTTGAAGATTGTGGAAGTATTGATCAAGTTAATTAACAACCTTAGTGCTTACGATGCTAAGATTACTTCTTCCAAGTTCTGGAAGATTTTATTAAAAACTTCTTACAGTGTATTGGATAAGGTCAATAACCTTCTTTCCTTACGTTCTATTCTTAATGTTATTCTTGACTTATTGAAAAATGAAAATCCATTAATTCGTCGTAAGGCTGCTGTACTCCTCAATGATAAGATTTTAAATGATAAACAAGAATACAGTGAAGAAGAAGTTACCTACTTTATTCCAACTATCGAAGAATTAGGTCATCTCTTAATTACAGAAGATGACAAAAACGAAGATGGTGCTATTAATAAACAAACCATTCTTTTATGTATTACTACGCTTACTCAAGTCTTCTCTAAGAAGGATCCAAAACTCTTCATGTCTATTCTTAACAACGTCATTAGTCATTGTATTACCTCTGATAACCTTCAAGTTTGTGCATCTAGTATTGTTTGTATCACAAGTGTTTGTCGTGAATTAGGTCCAAGAGTTGTTCCATTATTACCAAAATTCATGCCAATTCTTTTAGAAAAATTAGAAGGTACTTTAGAAGAAGAAGAAGAAGGAAATGAAAATGGCTCCAACTCCTCTAAAGTTATATTCCAATTGAGTGCTATCTCTTCTCTTGAAATTATTGTTCAATCCATTCCACAATTTATAAGTTCCTACTTAAAAACTATTCTCGGTTGCGTCTTACATCCATCATTAAGAAGTGAAGAAAATGAAATGATGAAACAAATTATGGAAAAGGATAATAGTTTAATTGAATCCATGGGTATAAATATTCCAGCTAGAGTAATTGTCAATAATTTAATTCCAATGCTTGCCAAATGTAAGGAATATGGCCATATTTCCCTTGAAGCTCTCTTCCAAATGGTTGAAGTTATGATTGTTAACATTAAGAGAGAAGATCTTTCTTCCCTCCAAAAAGCTATATTTAAATTCTTCCAAAATGCCTTTGAAATTCGTGAAACTGTCAAGGATATGGAAGAAGATGATCTTGAAGTTGTTGAAGAAACTATGATTGATACCTTTATGAAATTAGTCATGAGAATGAACGAAAGTATGTTCAAACCAGTTTATGTTAAGATTTTAGAATGGTCTACTTCCGAATTTTTAGAAAAGCAAGGTTTATCTATGGAAGTTATTGAAGGTAGATCCTTAATTCTCTACAAGATTATTGTCAAGATGTTTGACAATTTAAAATCCTTATTTGTTCATTACTTTGGTAATCTTATGGACTTTACCATTGAAAGATTAGAAATGTTTTCTCAAACTGAGGATGAAGACTTTGATAGTACATGGAAATATGTTATATTAGCCTTAACTCGTTGCTTCCTTTACGATAATGAAGGTTTCATGAATATTGAAAAGTTTGACCGTCTTTACAAGCCATTGGTAAATCAAATGTTAATTAAAACAGAAGATATTGAAGGTTACAGAAATGCAATGAATAACTATTTAGTTCCATGTCTTGGAGAACTTGCTGTTAATGTTAAGAATGAAGATATGTGGAAATCCTTAAACAAACAAGTAATGATGCAATCACGTAATGAAAATCCAGAAGTTCGTATTATTTCCTTAAAGGTCTTAGAAGAATTCTACAAGAGATTAGGAGAAGAATTCTTAATTCTCTTACCAGAAACTGTTCCATTCTTAGCTGAATTAATGGAAGGTAAAAAAAAAAAAAAAAAAAAAAAAAATTATTTATTTATATATATATTATATATATATATATACATATAAAATAAAATAAAATAAAATTATAATATAAATATATATACTAAAAAATTATTTTAATATTTATTTATTTATTTATTTAGATGATAATGAAGACGTTGAAAAGTTAACTCAAAAGGTTCTTAACCAAATTCAACAATACTTGGGTGAAGATATTAGCAAGTACTTCCAATAAGTTTAATACGAGATAAAGCAAAAATCTAGAAAAAAAAAAAAAAAAAAAAAAGAATCGTCATATCATTTTAAAATCGTAAATTAAAATTTTACAACATTAATATTTTCTTTATTATTATCAGTATTCAGTATCATTTAATATTATTTTATTTATGTATTATTTATTTTATTCCTATTTAAATTAAAAATTCTATATAAAATAAAGATTTACAATATATTTAAATATATATATATATATATATTTATTAATATGTATTTTTTTTTTTTTTTTTTTTTTGTATGTGTTGATATATGTATTATTCACATTTTAAAAAAATTTTTATATAAAAATTTACATATTTAATATTATATATAAAGTTTTTTGATCAAATTTTAATTAATATAAAAAATTTTTTCTTGATATTTAATATCAATCCATAAATAAAAAAAAAAATTTATCTATTTATTTATTTATTTTATTATTATTATTTTTTTTTTTATTATTACAAAAGAAAAATTTTAGAAATTCAAATTTGAAAATTTCAAATTTTAGAATTTAGAATTAAAAATAACAATAGTAATATTAATATTAATAATTGAAAAAAAATATATAATATATATATATTTTATAATTCATTATTATTAAAATAAAAATATTTTAATTTATTATTAAAAATGGAACTTGCAAAAAATTATTTGAAAAAAATAAAAATAATAAATCCATGTCCAACTAATTTATTACTTAGACATGCTGGTGTATCTTACGGTAATATTATAAGAGACAAATATTATTCCAAGACTATTAATGATATCAAACCAATTACTCTTATTCTTCCAAAAGATTTCAAAGAAAATAAAACTTATCCAGTTCTTTATTTATTACATGGTCTTTTCAGTACGGAAGAATCTTTATTAGAAGATGGCTACAATGCCGACAACATTCTTTTTAATTTAATTCATGAAAAAAAGGCAAAGGACATGATTCTTGCTCTTCCAAATCAATATACCCCAGTCAATGGTAAATACTTTACACCTGCTTTTGACCAAAAACACTATGATGGTTATGATAATTTTATTAACGATTTAGTTCATGACATTATGCCATTCATGGAAAAAAACTATCCAATTGCAAAAGGAAGAGAAAATACCGCCATATCTGGATTTTCCATGGGTGGAAGAAATAGTCTTTACATTGGTTATACTAGACCAGATTTATTCGGTTATGTTGGAGCCTTTTCACCAGCACCAGGGGTCACTCCAGGTCGTGACATTTATAATGAACTTAAAGGTTTATTCAAAGAAAGTGAATTCCGTGTCAAGGATGAAAAACTTACACCAAAAGTTAGTTTAATTTGTGGTGGTACCAATGATTTCATTGTTGGTAATACACCTGAAAAGTATCATAAAATTTTAGAAAAGAACAAACAACCACATGTCTGGTATCCAATTCCAGGTGCTGATCATGATACTGACGCTTTTACTTCTGGATACTATAACTTTGTTACTTCAATTTTTGATATTTTAAATAAAAAGAAGAATTAAATAATAACAACAGAATAAAAAAAAAATAATAAAAATAAAAATAAGAATTCAATATAATATGTATTATTAATATAAAATAGTAATAATGGTAATTGAATTATTTAATTTCACAATATAATAGTAATAATATAATTAAAAAAAAAAAAAAAATAAAAAAAATAAAAATAATAAAAATAAAAATAAAAATAAATGCAATTTCTTCATTGAATTAATTTCTTAAAAAGTATTTTTAATTTTTATTTTTTATTTTTTTCCAAGGTAATAAAGTATATATTAAAAAGAATGAATTAAAGCAGTGAATATATTGTAAGACTACTTCAAAATTTAAATAAAATATATATATATATATATAATAAATCAAATAATAGAATAATAAAATTCAAATTATTACTAAAAAAAATAAATAAAACTTTATATAACTCTTTGTAAAAATTATATTTTTTTTTTATATTATGTTTATTTTATTATTATTAATATATAGAATAGTATTATTAACTTATTATTACATGAATATAGTGATATAACACATACTATGATATATTCAGCATATAGATAAGATATATATATATATATATATATATATATATATAATAAAAATAATAATAAAAATAATAATAAATAAATAAATTTTCTTTTCTTTTCTTTTCTTTTTTTATCATTATCGTTTATTTTATTTTAACAATATATTTATTATTATGATTAATATGAATATATATATATATTATCTATTTTTTCTTTATTTTTTTTTTTTATTTTTATTTTAATGCTTATTATTATAATTATTATATAATTAAAATATTAAATTTTAGAATAAAAAAAAAAAAAAAAAAAAAAAAAAAAAATATTAGATTTAGATTTAGATTTAGATTTCTATTAGTCCTTCAGTTATTCCCACCGTATTATCAACTTTTGATGTTTTTAATCCTTCCAAATTTATGATTTGATGTAAAAATCAATAGTAAAGAAAAAAAAAAAAAAAAGACAAAAAAGACTGTTCATTTATTCCACAGTATTCTTAAGATAATACATTGGATTTTCATAACCAAGGGTAATTAACAAAATTTTTAAAAGCATGATGATCATAGTAGCATATAAATGGATACCGAAAGGCATTATGTTTTTATTGACCAAATTATGATATAAGGTGGTCCTTTATTTTAATTTTTGTAGGTGCAATAAAAAACTAATATCATCAAGAAAGAGACTTCCACAATATTTTTTATTTCCAATATTCACATATTTTATCACGATTAAATAAAATAGCGTTTATAAAACAAATCAAATAAAAGAAAAGATAACGGACAACCTTATCTTACTCCTCGATTAATAGAGAATTCATCAAATAACATGTTTAAATAACGAACTCTTGTTTTTTTTTAAGTATGATAAAGCTAAGAAATAAAATTGAATTATTTACCACGTATAATAAAGATAGAATATTTTAATAAGAGTGTTTTAGATGGAACAGAATCGACATAAAATAATTTTTTTCTTTAATTTTTTTTTTTTTTTTTTTTTTTTTTTTTATTGACAAATTTCTCTTTATTGATATATAAAGCAAATACATTTTTTCATGATTATGAAAATCAACTAGTTCAAATTAATTTTAAGTATGAACAAATACATGTTTTGATATTCTATCCGTAACTCTCTTAATTTTTTTTTTTTTTTTTTTTTTTTTCTAATTTCTTTTTCGATTTTAAAATTAATTTTGCAAAGTATTTTCTACTTTTATACGACCTTTTATTTAATGATAAAAATGATAATGAACTCTCTTAGTTATAATCGTTATTATCGTAAGACCAATGTTGATTAAAAAAAAGAAAAGAAAAGAAATGCCTCTATAATTATTACAATTGAGGAGATCACCCTTCTTGAGAATAAACACAATGGAAGTCAAAATTCTATTCATTTGGAAAGGATCCTTCTCAAATTTTTATTGAAAATAATTTCAAGCCATTTATCCGCATCAGGAATCCTTTGTTATTATCATTATTATTAATTATTATTATTATTATTAATTATTATTACAATAGTCAATTTTTATTTACTTTTGCAAATTTTTATACTTGATTTAAATATTTTTGATATACCCAATGTTTTTTAATAGGTTTATCAATTCTTTTTAATACAATATCATTAAATACAAGACAAACAAAAATCCAATTTGTTTTTATTTTATTTAATTTTATTTCATTTTATTTTTTTGTTTTGTTTTGTTTTGTTTTGATTTTTAGATTAATATATATATATAATAAAAATATTAAAAAATATAAGTTCTAAACTTTTTTTTTTATTTTAGAGAGGGAAGAGAATACACTTTTATGATTTTATTAAATTTATTATTAAAAAATACATGTAGGTAAAAAGTACATTATTAAAGTATACAGATGTATACTATTTGTTGTAACATTTTTTTTTTTTTTTTAAACTAGGAAGAGAATACATTTCCGTTGCTTTATTAAATAGATAATTATAATAATTTGTATTAGTAATGTAATCACCATTTAAATTTAAAAAAAAAAAAAAAAGTCCTCCCAGTAGATGAGCATCTAATATAAAATCAAATAATAAACTCAGCAATAAAGTTGAAGGAATGAATGAGAAAAGTTAGAAGCCACAATAGCTATAGAATTTTTAGTAAAACTTTTTTTTATACTTTTTTTTTTTTTTTTTTCTATTAGTGTATAATGTTAAGTATATTTGTTTTTGATCATTTTAATAAGAAATCTTTTAGTACAAAAATTCGTCATAAGTAATTCTAAATAGTCCTTATAAATATATTTATCACAAATATTTATAGTCTAGTTTCGTTCAAAGAATCTATAAAAAGTAATTTTTTAAATGATAATTTTTATAAGGGTTCAGAGGAGACCATCTATTTCAAAGATACTATTTTATTTTGTTTTAAGAATCCATACCTTATCATTTCGACGTCTACGCTCTTAACAACTGTAGATCTTATATTATACCATTCCATCATCAATTTGAAAAGTTCAAAATTCAAAAAAAATTTTACAGTATGTAGTAACAAAATCACCATTTCAATTTAAAATAAAATAATAAAACAAAGAAGTAACATCTTTTTAGAATAGATAGTGTGGTGGTCCACTAAACTCTCCCTTGAATCCACAGAAAGATTCACATTAAGAGAATTACTCTCCATAGATTCTGTGAGCCGAACTAAACTGTTAGCATAGTATTTGTGTCAGAAATATAAATAATAGGACCTACTAATAAAAATGTTCCTAATCCATATCGGTACGACGTCGGCACTCTTGGTACTGAAGGATTTCGTACTAAACTGATCAAAAAAAGGTAACTCAAGAGAGCCACTAATGATAGGTATTGTTTTAGCAAGATAACGCGCAAGCCCCACAATATACGGAACAGTAGACTCCTGTGAACTGTTTAAATGTTGATCCCTTAAATGTCTCTGTTCCCCTCTATCGAAATGTAGCTCGTTCAAAGCTGAAATGTCTCCGTTCCCCAGTATCGAATTGCAGCTCATCTAATCCAATGGATGAACGACTGTTCACCTTCTCCACAGCAAGGGCAGGTCAATATTGTAAAGTGTAAAACCAAACTTCCAAATAAAAAATTGTGATCTCTATTGGTTGTCTTGGCCTTGCTGGCCTGCCGTACCGTATTATCAGCTTTGACGCTCTTGGTTTGTTCAACCAAGTTTATACTTTTCGAATAATAAACGTTTCCGTTCAGCAACGATGGGTATTATAGATATCAACGCTTATGTTTACAACTTCAAAAGATTATAAAATTACCTTTTAAATTCCTTTAATTATTCTTTCATCAATTAATCCTTAAACCTTAACTTCCTCTTCCTACACGGCCGTTTCCATAACAAAACATATTTACATACACACTCTCAAAAATACTTTATATTCCTTATAATAAAAATAATATTTTTTAAAATAAATCAAAAACATACATTTATAGAAAATAATAACAAAATTAAAACATAAAACATAATAACAA
>ASRE01000926.1:0-12592 GCA_000412615.1 Pecoramyces ruminantium
GGAATCAGAATTAACCACTCTATTAATAATACCTTGATCTCCATAACAAATAGCAAACGCTACTGGATATTTAGCAGAACCTAATTCATAACAATAATATTCTTTAGTTGAACACTAATTGTTTTAGCTGTAGAAGGGTTAAAAACTGCAAAAAATGCTGCGTTTCCGTTTTTAATAATAATTATATAACAACTTCCATAACTAAGAGTAAAATTATTATATTTCTATTAAATGATAATCTTACATATGATATACTGCTACCATTACTATCGGGTGTATTGCTATACCATACGTCAACTGTATCACACTCTGAAGTTGTATTAAATCATTTCTAGTGAAATTAATGGTGATAATGTTATAAATTCTTTTAAATTCGATAAATGTGAAATTAAATGTGGTAAATTTCATATAAACTACACCATTTTTTTAAATGACAATTCCAATAATTTCAGTTTAGAAACAATGAATAAAATCTTAAAACAATCTACAGTTCATGAAAACTTATTATTTGATACTTGTAGAGATCAATGTCTATATATAAAAAATTTAAAGATTTATATGAAAAAGAAAATGTTGAAAAAAAATAATAATATAATAAAAGAAAGAGAACAATCAAAATTTGAATATTCCAAATCAAGTAGTTTAATAAAAAGACAGAAAGTATTGATTGCAGTACAACTGACGTATATTGTAAATATATTATATTTTTAATAAATTTATGTAATATATTATTACATTAATTTATGAATCAAAAATAAATTACATTATTTATATATTAAATTTATGTATCTTAAATAATTAAATAACTTTAAAATAATAATTAAAATCTAAAATGTAAATATAAAGAGTTCTATTTTCAAAACAGATTATAATATTACAAAAAACCCAAAAACTAAAAACTCTCAAACACTCAATTATAAAATAAATCTTTTTATTAAAAATTATCATTTTATAAATATCTTTTATTAAATAATTCTTATTATGTTATTAACTATAAAATTGCTAATAACAATTACATTTTTTCAATTAAAGAAAATTTACATTATTTATATTTTTTCTTAATTATATTCTAATGTATTAAACTAATTTAATTTACATATATTCAATTTAAATAATACTAGTAATTAATTTTATTAAATAATAAAATACTACAACTAAACTAATTATAATATAATTTTTTAATTAAATATTTTATATTATAACTATTTAAATATTTTAACTAGTTTAAAATTAGACTAAAAACTATTAATAATATTAAACTAAATTATATAAATAAATAAAAATTTAACAATAACAAATTTGGCTAATTTTGATGACTAAATTATTTAATTTCATATTTAATATATATAAATTTATATAATTTAAGTTTTAATTTATAATTTTAAATTTCAATTATTAATTTTAAGGTAAAATAATTATTTAAAGTATTTAATTCATATACGTAAATTTAATGTATAATTTTCATTTACATAAATTTATTGAAATGTGTTTTAATTCATAAATTAATGTAAATTACATAATTTTATTCAAAATATTGTGAAAAAGATTTCGTACATAAATTAATGCAATAATATATTACATAAAGTTATTAAAGATATAATGATATCTTTACAATCTCGCCCTTTAAGTCGAGCTCCTGCGAGATTTACTACTTGAAGGAAGATCGATCACGAATGGTTGAAATCTATAGCGAACAATATACTCATTCAATTCATTATTGTTAACATAAGTTTCATTACTAACTTTCTTTTTGTCCTTTCTAAGTTTTCTGTAATATTCCTGAATCATTTGTTGGTCTAAAATTTGATCTTCTTCAATCCAAGAATTTTCATTAGAATCAAGACCTTTCCATCTTATTAAATAATGATTTTTTCTATTGTAAGTTCTGTTCTTTATTATTTTCTCAGGAACTCAAGTACGAAGGATTCGGAACATAAATTAGGTTATCAAATAAAAGAAAACCTTCTTTATCAAAAGAAACTTTATCAATATTTTTAATTGGTACATTATCAATTTTGTCATCATTAATAAATTTCGAAATACTAATAAAAAGATCATCATCTTTTAAGGAAGCTAATAATGGAGTTTATCAAATAATCTTTCTTACTATCAATACAATTAATAACACAATAAGAAATAGAGCGAGTATTATTAGAAAACAAATGATCACTACGTCTTGAAAGTAGATCAGGTTTACTAGATTTTTTACCAGCACGATAAGTTTAAAATCAAATCTTGACAAAAATTCATACTATCTAATTTAACGTTGAGAAAGCATTTCAGATTTCTGAGGAAAAGTAAGGTTATTATGATCCGTATAAATAATGAGTTGATGACGAGCACCTTCCAAATAATATTGCCATTCTTCGAGAGCCACTTTTATAGCAAGTAATTCTTTATTATAAATCTGATAATTACGTTGAGACTTAGTTAAACTTGTAGTGATAAAAGCAATAGGATGAAGTTGTCCATCAAATTCTTGAGAGAGAATAGCACCAAACGCAAAGTTTCTAGCATCAGTTTCTACAATATGAGGCTTATTACTATCAGGATGTATTTATACCTCCAGTATTAAAAATAATACTTTATGATATGAAAATTGAAAATACTATTAAAAATAAATGTATAGTTTATCGTTGGTGATATACACGGTGATTATCCGAAGTTAAAAAAAATTTTATATCATTCTCATTGATATTAATTGGATTGGAAAAGATTCTATACTTATTCAAATGGTATAATATTATTATTATTGCTTTAAATTCCTATATTTTAAATATTTTATAAATATTAAATTTATATTTATATATATATATTAAGGGTGATTTATTAGATCGCAGATAAAAGTCATGAATATTTTAAATTTAATGATAAGCCTTAAAGAGCAAGCAAAAAAATAGTGGAATTTTATATTTATTACTTGGAAATCATAAATTATTAAACCTTCATGGATTATTCTATTATACAACAATTTCAGATATTTTGAATTAGGTAGATATAGAAATAGAATAAATGAATTTTCTATAGATAATAAATTTGGAAAACTTAAGAGATGATATAAAAGTAACTCCAATTATCGACAATACATTATTCAGTTATGTGGGGTATAATACAATAATAATAACAATTTAAATTTATATTTAAAAATATAAAAAGGCTTACAAAGTTTCCTTTTTATTATTTGAATTATAATAATTGTTTTATTTCTTGTTTTTATTTTTATTATAATTATTATTAAAATGATTTTTATTATTCAAAACTTAAGAATAAGCCTTTTTATAAGTCAATAAAATGAAACAAAATCAATCATTAAATTTAAATTATAAATTTAATGATTGATAGTTAAATTTATAATTTAAAGGTAAATTATTAATTGGTGATTTAAATTTAAATTTAAAAAATTTTTATTATTATTTTCTAAATTACTATTATTTTCTGAATTTTTGTTATATTGGGGATAACCAATAAATTTATTTTGTGTTAAATTATTAAAATTATTATGATCCATAGTGTTAATATAATTTAAGTTGTTATTAATAATTTATTAAATATTATTATTATTTTCATAATTATTATCAATATTTGTGTTATCATTAATTTCTTCAAATTCATTATATGGAGTGAAGTTTAACATATTAGGAGGTGATATTGGAGCACCTATATTGGCAGGTTCATCTTCTATAAAGGCAACTGCACAAGAGAATATTATTTTATTATTATTTATATCATGTAAAAATATGAAATTTCAAAATTTAATAAATTTTGAAATTACTTTTTTAATTACTTTTAAATTTAACCCTATTTTAAAAATAATAATATTATTAATTTATAATAATTTATAAACCCTAAAATTATAAAATTCATGCCTTACATGAATAAAAATAATTAATATTTTATTTATAATTAAATTAATAAATTAGGTGCTTCACTTAAACGGCCCTATCTCTTCAAATCGTTATGAACTACGTTCAATGCAAAGTGGGGTTAAAAGTAGCCGCAACCGATAGGTTGCGAAGAGAAAATGGTCCCTGTGAAGGAGCCAGCTCTCTAAGCCTTCTAGATAAAAAGTTATGAGGGTTTAAAGTTATAGGGTGTTAAATAATAATTAAAAAATATTTTTATATTTATTTTTATAAATTTTATTTTAATATAAATTATACATCTTTAAATTAATAACAAAATTAGTAATAATTGATAATTAAAAATAATTAGTTTAATAATGAAATAATAATTATTAATAATTATTAGTAATTTATTTTAGGGATCAAATTAATAATTAATTATATAAATAATTTTTAAGAAATCATGTATTAAATAATTAATGTATTTTTAGTTTAGAATTAAGAATTTGAAAAAGTATAAATATTGAAAATTAGTTTTAAATTTTATAATCTTGAAAAAGATTATTGAACCAAATTATTATTAATCTTTTAAACCAAATTTATTATTAATCTTTTAATAAAATTTTATTCTTTTAATAACAATAATTTTTAATTTTAATTAATAAATAAATAAATAAAATATTTTAACAATAATTATAAATTATAATTTCTTATTTTATTAATTAAAGTGGTTACTAAATAAATTTTATTTCTTAAAAAACATATTTTATTTTAATATTAAAATTATTAATATAAATAAATTAATTTAATAAAAATATATATCCAAATTAATTTTTAAAAATATCCCTAACCAAAATAAATAATAAATTATTGTTATTATTTATTTTCTAACCTAGTTATTCTAACCTCGTAGTTTGTGTTACATTGTAATTGTAAAACCAATCAAACTACATCTTCTCTACACATATATCTTATAAGCTGTGTGATTGACTTCATCATAACCTAAGAATATTCCAGGTAGAGTTGTATTACAGAATTTCTTCCTAAATTGCTTTGGTACATAGAAATACGCTTTACAACCAAATACTTTTATTCTATTATAATCGACCTTTTTATTATCTAATAATTCATATGGTATTTTATTATTATTTCCTTTATGTGGAAGCCTGTTGTGTATGTAGTTAGCAGTTGCTACTGCATCTTCCCAAAATTTGTGACTTAACTTCGCGTCGGCTAACATGGCATCACTATTTGAAATTAATGTCTTTCAACTCTGCCATTTTGTTGTGGATTACATGCCACTGTATGATCGTGAATTATTCCTGTTCTATTATAAATTTCATTAAAATTAAAGAATTCCGTTCCATTGTCAGTCTTTATATATTTTATATTATAATTATTATACTGATTTTTGATTTTGTTATACCATATAATAAATTTGTTAAATACGTCACTTTTGTTCATGAATAACACCCAACTATATCTTGAATAGTCGTCGAGTATTGTCAAAAAGTATTTATTACCGTATATTGAATAATCCGGTGCTTGAACTAAATCCATATGTATTAACTCATGGATTATTTGTGTGATTTGTAGCTGGGTAAAAAGGGAAGTTTTTTAATTTTGACTTTATACATATTTTGCATTTTGGTGTATTTATTTTTAATTTTATTAATTTATTTTTGATTAAGTCAATATTGAAATGTCCAAATCTTCTGTGCCATAGATTCAAATTTGAATCATGACATCTTCAATATTATAACTTGTAACATTATTAAAAGTAGTACTAATAATACGATTTGTAGTTAATATTTTGTAGACTTTAGATCTATTAGAATATGAAGTGTATATCCGTTTACCATAATTGTTATATAATATGGCGCATTTTTTATTATTATGCCTATTTTTATAAAATACCGTTTTAAAATTATCTTCAGATGATCAAATGACAATAACCTTTTAAATGATACATACAAAACATCATTTAATATAATTTTGTGGTTATTAATTAATCCTAAATATTGTCCTATTAATTCTGATTTTACTACATCACCATTACCGAAGTGGATATTTATATGGTAGTCACATTTATTTATTAAGTTTTCTTTTTGGTGGATCATAACCTAATCCAAAGTCAATATAATGTTATTGTTTACGTTATTATTGAAGTTAGTTTTATTTTCGGCAGTATAATACTTTAAGCTCTGCTTTTTTGGCTTGTGCCATTTAACGAAAATTCTTGCTACTTGAAGATGTTTCGTTATTTGATTGATTTACGTCGTCTTCATTATAGTCTGTATTTAATTCATTTTCAACTATTTCATTAAATCTTTCTACTTCAGTTTTTTCTTGTTTTTCTTTATTTACGTTCGCGTTATTTGCTTGATATTTTCTTTTATCACCTTTATCATTGGCTACATTTTTATGTTCAGACTTTCTCTCTCTATAACCGTTGTTTTTGTAGTTGTTTTGTTTTCTTCTTCTCCAACAGTCACGTGAAATATGTCCTCGTTTGCCACATTTTCTACAGATAATTTTTCTTTTATAATTATATTGTTTTTTTTTTTTTTTTTTTGTTTGATTCAACATTAAGAGCTTTTACCTTTTCTTGATTATCTTTTAATTTCTTTAAATATTTTAATCTTGGAACTCTATTATTTAACATCTTGCTGCATTTTTCCAAATTGTCTTGATATTCCATTATATTTGTTTGAATAATTATTTCATTTGGTAGAGAGTTGAAGAGATAGTTAAATTTTCTTTCATCACTTACATTTTCCCCAATTCTTCTAATTTATTAAGAGTATTTTCCATATTGGAGAGGAACATTCCAAAATCATTATTAACATTATATTTCATTTCTATTAATTTTTTATTGAGGTCTAACTTCATTTCTTCATTGTTTTTCATAAATAACTTCTTAAGTAGATTCCAAATTTCATATGATGTATTGCTTTTAAAGTCAATATTTCCTTCTATTTTATCATCTAGATTCATGCTGATAAGCCATTTTGTTTTATTATCTTCTTTTACGGTTTGATTAGTTACTGTTTCGCGTAGTAGTATTTACTGGAACCTCTGATTTTTATGAGCTTGTTATTTTCAAAGTCTTCTGATTGTTCAGTGATCTTTATCATGTCTTTTTCATAGATATATTTATCCAAACCTTTAGACGTTAACATAAGATCCATGTCTGACGACCATAATGGGTAGTATAATCTGATGTAAGTTCTCTTTTAATTGCTGTAGTATTTACTGTGTTTGATTGATCTTCCATGATGATTATTAGTTTTTTAATAAATTTTTAATAATTCAATTTTGAAATTTTGAAATATCAAAAAATTAATTTTTATTTAAATTTTAAATTGTTTTTATATTTTATAAATTTATAAGTATTTTATAAATCAGTAAAAAGTAATTGAGCCAGAATGAGACTCTTAATCTTTTAGAAAATAGTTATGTGTTTTTAATTTAGTGATCACTTTTATTAATAAAATATTATTATTTTTAATTATTATTATTATATTGAAAGTTATTTTAAATTATATTTTATAATAATTATTATTACATGAATATTCATACATAAATTAAAAATTTAATTTAGTTAAATTTGTTTGTACATGTAAATAATAAATGTACGTCAAACATGCGCCTCATACATTTACATAACATACAATTTATATATAAAATATTTAATATAATAAATATACTAATCTAAGTTATAAATATTAATTAACTAATTATATAATATATTAAACTTTATTTTCAACACATAGATTTAGTGGGTCCAATAGAAAAATTCATTTATGGAAGTAAATTTATTCTCACAATTCTTGACGATTATTCTATGATGGCCGGGCGATATTTTTACAAAATAAAAGTGAAATATTCAATTCTTTTTACACATGGTATCTTAAAAAAAAAATACATTTAATAAAACTATTAAACATATTCGTTCGGACAATGGAACAGAATTCAATAATCATCACTTCTACACTTTTTGTGAATACAATGGAATTGAACACCAATTTACAATTCCTTATGCACCCCAACAAAATGGGAAAATAGAAAGATTTAATGGTACATTAATTACAGCTTCTAAATCAATCCTAAATGATTCAAAGTTGAGCCATCATTTTTGGCAAGATGCTGTAGATACCTCGACCTACATCTATAACAGAATTCCACATTTTTTCTGGTATCCACAACAAGATACCTTATGAAATCCTTTATAACACCAAAGTAGATTATAATAACATAAAAGTATTTGGATGTAGAGTATTTTTCTACATTCCAAAAATTCACATAAGTAAATTTGATAATAACTCTACCTGGAGTGTTCTTAGGATATTGTTCAAATCTAACTGGTTACAAAATCCTAGATATATCAAATAAAAAAATTATTTACTCTAGGGCTGTAAAAGTTCTTTGAAAATGATCCCGGTAATATCAAATGTAGCTCTGTATTACAAACACCATTAATTTTTATTCCAAGCACTGATAATATAACTAAATACTACAACCCATATAATGATAATACTAAATGTTCAGATGATAAAGCTTTAACTACTAATACCATTAATAATAATAAGGTTACAGTTTACCCAACACATGGAGCAATTAATAATAATTTGAACAGTTATTATTCTAATACTCAAATGAATAACAAAAAAAAAGAAAATTCTATTGAAATTTATATCATATTGTTAGAATGAAAATAATTTATTTACTAAATTAAAATAAAAATAAAAAATAATTTATCAAATAAATTAAAAAATTAAGTTCAATTTATTGAGATAATTAAAGTATAAATTTTAAATTTAAAAATGATTGTTAATAATACAATGATGATATGTAATAACTTTATTAAAGATAAAAATTATAAATAGTAACAAAATTCTCTTGTTTAATAAAATAACATTAATAATAACAATTATATTTAATAATAAAACGTTAATAATAAAAAGTTATTAAAAATAATATTTAGCTTTTTCTGTTTTTGTGTTTATTTGACTCTTTCTTCTAACAGATTAAGAGTCTCAGCCTCCGAGAGCCAGTTAAGAGATAAGTATAATATTAATAAAACTAAAATAAGAATAACAAAGTAAAGAAAAGGAAAATATAAAGAAATAAGAATAAAAATAAGTATATTAATGAAATAAATATTAAATATATAAATAACTAAACATAGAATAACAAAAAATAAATAATAAATATATTCAATAAGTTAATAAAAAAAATAAATAAAGTTAAAATTAATAAAAAATAAAAAATATATAAAAATAAAAAATAAAAATTATATATATATATAAGTTTATATTAAGTAAATTAGTAAATTAAAGAAACTGAAAGTCAGTACATTATAAATTAATTTTAAAAAAAAAAAATAAAAAAATATAAATTAAGGAACTGAAAGTCAGTACATCATAAATTAATTTAAAAAATAATAATAATAATAAAAGATATAATTAATACCATAATTATATAAAGTAGACTGAGTAAATAAAGTCAGCGTATATTGAATATATAAATTTTAATAAAAAGTAAAGATAACAGCGTTAATATAAAAACTAAACTGAGTAATTAAAAAAAGTCAGTATATATATATATACATACATATAGAGAGAGAATAAATATAAATTAAATAATTGAATAAGAAACTTGAAATATATTACAAAAAAAAATTGTTTAAACTGAGTAATTAATAGTCAGTATATTGTAAATTAACTGAGTAGAAATAATAGTCAGTGTATGATAAACTGGTTTTTGAAATAAAATAAAATTTTAAATTTATTTTTTTTTTGTATAATAAAATTCCTTAATTTATTTTTTTTTAAAAAAATGTCATACAACAGTTTACAAACTTTAGGTAACAAATTAAACATAAATATGGAAGGATGCTTAAAAAGAACCGAGCTGAACATAGATAACTGAAGAATGGAAATTTGACGTTCTAAGCTTATTAACCATAAATGATTTAGATAAATATGTAACAACCAAAATATTAAGAAAGGTAAAAAAGAAAGACATAAAAAAAACTCTGAAGACTACATAGAAGACATGATCGATAAGTCATCAGTATATGAAAAGGATATTGATGTGGATGATATAAGAAATGATATAAAGGTAAAATACATCATTGTAAATAGCATCGGTGAATTAACAAGAAAGAAGATAGATGAAAAATCAAAAACAGCCCAGCAAATTTGGAGTGTACTGGAGAAATCTTTCACTAAAACTGTAGAAAACCAAATTAGTGACTTAAAGGACAAGATAAACAAAATGAAATTCAATGACAAAATTGATATACACATGTTCATCCCAACCTTGGATAGTACGTTAAGTGAACTAGAAAATATTGACTCTAAAATCAAAGATGAAAGCAAAGTTGAAATACTAAATAGAGCCCTACCTGAGGAACTAAGATTTATCAACGTATTTACTCACAAAAAAAGTTGGAAGAAATGTTGTAAATATGTTTGTGATGTTATTCTTCCTATTTTATTATCAAGAATGAAAGAAGATTTAACCGGAAATAATCTACAAGAAAATATATATTCAGATGAGTCAAATAAGGAAGTGAATAAATGTCCTAAAGGGAATGGAAGATACCAATTCTGTGGAAAATATGGGCATTTTAAGAAAAGCTGTAGAAATAAATTTAAGAAAAATTATACAAAATATAGAAAATATCTACCAAAAAGAAGATTTAGAAAGTTTAGTAATCATGGAATAAACAAGAGAAATATAAAGAACAAAAGAAGTAAAAACTTATACAATATACCAAATATCAGTAATTCAAATAAAAACATATATGCCGATGCATTCACAAGGGATTATTGTTCAGAAGGAGAATATGAATCAAATTGCATATATAACAATAATGCTAATGATGATGATGACGTTGTTACAACTTGGATTATGGATTCTGGTGCTTCAATAAATAATGTCGGTGACATTGACTTATTAAATTGCACAAAGCCACATTCAGAATATATAACCTTACTCGAAGGAGAAAGATTAAAGTCATGTAAAATAGGAGAATATCAAGGTTATATAAATAATCACATCATAACCTTAAAAAAAGTTTATTACGTTCCACAAATCAAGAGAAATTTAATATCATTAAATGAATTGATAAAAAAAGGGTATAAAGTAATATTCAATAAGGAGAATATAAGCAATAAACCAATGGTAGTAATCTACAATAATAATAATAATGAGAGAATCTATATAGGACACAGCAATAATTCAAACACATTCAGATTATGGATAACAAAAACTCAACATAAGTTTAACCAACCACATATGGAACTGAGTAAAGATATCTTAATGGTCCAATTAAGTAATGCAGAGTCAAGTGAATTCATGAATCTGTGGCACAGAAGATGTGCTCATTTTCAAATAAATCAAATTAAAGATAAATTAAAAGGGACGAGAATAAGAGAAAAGTGTCGTATATGTGTCCAATCCAAACTTAGAAATGCTCCACATATGACCTCTGAAAATAAAACAACGTTCCCATTAGAATACATATTGATGTAATCGGTCCTATTACAGAGTCTTTATTTGGAAATAGGTATGTGTTTACAATCCTAGATGATTACTCAAGATATGCCTGGACTCTATATATGAAAAATAAATCAAAAGTTTTAAAGAAATTCTCGGATTGGATAACGGAAATTACTAACCATTTGAATAGGAAAGTCAAAGCAGTCAAATCTGACAATGCGAAAGAATTCAAATCTACAGAATTCAACAACTTATGCACTAAATACGGTATAATACAACTTTATACAATCCCTTACAATCCGCAACAGAATGGTAGAGCGGAAAGCTTGAATTGTACTCTAATTAGTTACGCTATTGCACTATTACAAGACGAAAAGTTAAGCAAAAGATTTTGGGAGAATGCTATAGAAACAGTCAACTATGTACACAACAGACTATCACACAGAGGTAACTTAAATAAAATTCCATATGAAATTTTAACTAACAAAGTAGTAGATTATAGTCAATTAAGAGTGTTTTGATGCAAAGTATTTTTCTATGTCCCCAGGAATTTAAGGAAGAAATTAGATAATTCTTCATTACCAGGTATATTCATTGGTTATGATGAAAACAACACATATGCTTACAAGATATATGATATAAATAACAAAAAGATAATTCTTTCAAGAACTGTGGAATTTTTTGAAGATGATTTTGCAAATTTTAAACTTGCTAATTGCATCATCAGCGGTACTGCAACTCCAATAATGAAATCAGAAGGAGCATTTGATAAAAGAATTAAAAATAAGAATATTAATGATTCAACAATTACCAATAATTTAAAAAACATACAAAGGAATTCAACAAAAATAATCAAAAACAAAAATAATTTAGACTTCAATGATAAAATTCCAGACCCAAACTATCACAATACCAACAACAAAAGAAGTCAAGACCAAGATATCAATGAGTCGAATAAAAGATTGAAAACAAAAGATATCAACATGGATGACGGAATCAATAGTAAAACAATCATTGAACCACTCTCTTACTCAGACATTCAAAATTACAAAGATAGTAAAGAATGGAAAGAAGCTATAGAATTAGAATTAAATAATATGAAAAGTCACAATGTTTATGAGTTTGTAAAAGAATTACCACCTAATACCAATGTTGTGAATTCCAGATGGGTTTTTAAATACAAACATGATAATGAGGGAAAAATTATCAAGAGGAAGGCTCGCTTAGTAGCAAAGGGA
>ASRE01001008.1:0-13935 GCA_000412615.1 Pecoramyces ruminantium
TTTATTTATTTATTTATTTATTTATTTATTTATTTATTTATTTATTTATTTATTTATTATTTTATAATTTAAAAAGGAGGAAAATAGCAATGAATTAAATCAAACAAAATGTAAATGTTGTTGTAATATTATAACAAAGAATGATGCATGTATTTCATGTAGTAACTGTAACAATTGGGAACATATAAAATGTTCAGGTATACCATATGATGTAAATGATTTAGATAATTTTCCTGATATTACTGAATATTATTGTCATATTTGTAGAAAAATAGGTATAATTATAATCAAATTTTAATGTAATATATACAATCATATTATTTAAAATACATTATTAATTTTCATATATTATTTTTTTATAGTTAATAAAGATTATTATTATGCAATGGCAAATGGAAATAATAATTCATATATATATGATAAGAGTTTAAATTCTGAACTTGTAAAAGAAAAAGATTATATTTTAAAAAATCTTCAAATTGAAGATACATATGATAGAATCCTTAATATTGAAATGTCAAATCATTTAAAAAGTGATATAAACATAAAAGAAAATACTAGTTATATTGATAATAATAGTAATATTTTAAATATAACAGGAAAATTTGGAATGGAAACATCTATTAATAATTTATCATCAATTATTAAAAATAAATCATTTGAAAATATTAATTTAAATATAAATAATAATAAAGAATTCAAATTGTTCGATAAAAAAATAATAGATAGAAATCAAGAAAAATATGATAATTATATTGAAGACTTCAAGTATAGTATATAATTAAATATATAATTAATATAATAATTTAATTATTATGTAATTTTTTATTGATTTAATTTTTTTTTTTTTTTTTTTCGAATATATAGAACGTACTTTAACAAAAATGATAAAATAAATGCTCTTAATTCTTTATTAAAAGCAAATAGACTTAACAGTAATGATTTAAATCTTCATTGGTGGATTATTAAAATAATCATAGATTTAAAAATAATTGAATAAAAAAATAAAATTAAAATATATACATATAAAATAAAAAATAAAATATCTCTAAATTTATTTGTTTATTAAGTTAATTAGCTAGCTGTCGAGTTAGTTAATTAATTAATTAATTAATTAATTATTTATTTATTTATTTATTTATTTATTTATTTATTTATTTATTTATTTATTTATTTATTTATTTATTTATTTATTTATTTATTTATTTATTTATTTATTCATTTATTTATTTATTTATTTATTTATTTATTTATTTATTTATTTATTTATTTATTTATTTATTTATAAATTTATTTATAAATTTATTAATTTATTTTTAATTTATTTTATATAATTTAGTATGTAATATATATAAAATAATAATTATATAATTTTCAAAATTTAAGAAAGTAGAATTATTATTATAGAACATTAATTATTTTTATAACTTTATCAATATCTACTTTTTGATCATTATCTTCACATGACCTTGAAAGAGTAATTATTTCCTATATAAATTTAAAAAAATATATTAATTCAAAATTTTAAATATATATATATTTATATATTTGATTTAATATTTAATATATATATAATATAAATTTAATATATATAATATAATATTTATAAATAATAAGTATTTACATGTGGTGTAAGATATCTTAAAAACAATGGTGAAACAGCTTCAATGAAATTCTCTCTTTTTATTATATTTATCGTTGGGAATTTCTGTTTTAAACATTCTTTTTCATCATTAGAAAATTTGCCCATAATTTTTGGAAGGATCATTTTAATATTTGACATTGGATATTCATCTTTTTTACATTCCATATAATTAAATACAAATTCATCTGCATCAATTAATGTAAATATTTGACTATTTATATTAAGAACAGCACCAACATATAAATCTTTACTTGTATAATATTCCACTGGTTCTGCTGGTTTTTGGCTGTTAAATATATCTTCTTCTTCTTCTTCTTCTTCAACTTTTTCTTTTGGTTTTTTAACATAATTATTTTCTAAATATTTTCCACCAATAATACCAGCGGTTTTTTTGAAAACTTTAGCAAAATAACCATTTGTAATTCCAGAATTTCTTTTATTATTATGATAATTATTACATTATTATTCAATTAAATATAACGTTATTTTCTTTTTTTTTTTTAATAATTTAATAATATATTTATAAAAATTTAAATAGTTACCTTTGCATTGGTTCATAAATTGATATTTTATCGTCAGTGACATGATAGCTTAAAATAAATCTTCTATCTTGGTTTTGCTTGTATTTAGATTCCTTAATATAATTATATTAATAAATCTATTATTTTTATTCATAATTTTTTTATATTTATTAATATTAATACTCTACCATTTTTGCAACAAATCTCAAAACAATATGATCATTTTCTAACATTTTTATAATATTCTTTTTAGGAGGTTGTAATACAATATATTTTACAGATCCCAAAGAATCTTCCTCTGAACCAAATCCATTATATTGAGGAATTGCCTTTATTTTTTACCATTAATAACATACATATAATAAAATAAATATAATAATAAATCAATTATATTATTACTTTATTTACAAAATATTTTTTTAAAAATTTTTAATTATATATATACTTGTTTTGGAATTTCTGCGATTTTTTCTCTTGAAACATTATATGGTTTAAGTTCATCAGCACTCATACCAAGATGTTCCATAAAATAATATCTTGTATATTCATCACAATCATAACTACAATAAATATTTAATAATAATATTAATTATTGCATTATTTTTATTATAATTAATAATCATTTATTTTTAATCATTTTTACATTAAGCATTTTCTTCCTAAAACATTAATTACTGATCCTATTTTAAAATCAGACCAGTGATATTTTTCATTTGTTTCAATATCTATTTATTTATTTATAATCATTATATAATATAATTTTTATATTAATATTTATTATAAGTTGATAAATCTTTGAAAAAAAATATTTTTACCATTCATATCAGTAAATACTTTAGGTAATGGTTGCTTTTTAAGAAGAAGAGGAAATGGGTTTCTTCCATCGTTTTGTTTATGTACTTCTCTAACTTCAACACAATCGTCAACAAGATAATAATGAATAATAAATTCGTGTATATCACCAAACATGTTACTTCTATCATCCCAAACACAGTAAAATCGTAATACTTTACGATCATATTCAATAAAATGTTTTAATGAATATTCTTTTGGTTCATCATTTTTTATTCTAAGCGGTTTATTTCTTTCTAATTGATAAGGATCTTCTGGCATTACTTCTGCTGGATTAAGATCTATATTTTCAACTTCCTTATAATATCTCTATAATAATTATAATTTTTAAAATGTATAAAATTTTATTGTTTTAAATAAATAATGATATTAATATAAAATTTTTATATTACTTTTATCATATATCATTTACTTTTGTAAACTCATCACAATCAACAATTCTTATTGTTTTAGCATATAACTGAATATTAATTCCAATATTTAAATCTTTTGGTGTATAAAATTCACTACTTGATTTAGGGATTTTTTGTCTACTTATAAGAACACCTTGTGGAATTCCACTATTTTCTACTTGAGGTTCATTAACTCTCATTGTATTATCTTCTAAATAATAGTATATAACAACTTTACGTAAATGATATTGTTCGGATGATTGATATGTAGATTCTTTATAATAACCAAAGAATCGAAGAACCTAATGTACATATATATATATATTAAAATCATAATAATATTTTGTAATATTTAATTATAATCAATAATTATTTATCTTATTACCATTTTATCATAAGCTATATATGATGGAATCTTATAAGACTGTGGTTCATTTTGAACTTGAAGAAGTTCATCATAACTATTAATTCCTCCTCTTTTATAAGGACAAAATTCTTTATTTTTATGAGTATAAATAATATATGGATTGTTTTTCATTTCTTTTAAAAGTTCTTCTGCTGATAAATCTGCTGTAACAGGTAATGGTTCACCTCCTAGTCCTTGTTTTAAATTTCTTGAAGTCATATAACCATTATTATACCATAATGATTGTGATCTTCGAAAATCAGTTTTCTAATTTAATATTTTTAATATATTAATATTATTAACATTATTAAATTAATTACTCGATATAAATGTTTTCTTTTTTTCTATAATTTTAGTGATAATAAATATATACAGTTATATCTTCGAACACATTTCCTGGAAGAAAAGGTAAATGCTGAACATTATTATTATTAAAATCTGTTGGTTTATCTGTCATTATTAATTAATGAAAATAATAATAAAAAGAAGATTATATAATAATATATATAATTAGTATAAATTTTTTCTGTATATCAATGTATATACTTATATAATAATTAAAGTAAAAATTAACAATTAAAATAAATAAAAATATAAATAAAAAATAAAAAAAAAAAAAAATAAAAAATAAAAAAAAAAAAAAAAAAAAAAAAAAAAAAAAAAAAAAAAAAAAAAAAAAAAAATAAAATAAAATAAAATAAAATAAATAAATAAATAAATAAATAAATAAATCTACATATTTAATATGTAATTCTTATTTATAAATATTTTATATATATAATAATATTATTTTATAATTATCGGAATTGTATATAGATTAAAATTATTTTATATTTTGAATTATTTTATATTAATTATTTTCTCAAAAATTAAGATTATTTAAGTTTGAATAAAATTTTTTTTTCTTTAATTTTTTTTATAAAAAATATAAAAAATTAAAAAACATTAAAAATAATTGCATTATATATATTATTTATATATATATATTTATTTATCTATTTATTCATTTGTTTGTTTGTTTGCTTGATTTAAATATCATATTATTATATTGTACTATATTATATTATTACCATTTATATTATTATTTTCGATATATGCCGAAAATATTTCACTCTTTTTTTTTATTATATATGAATTTAATTTTTAATATAACATAATATACATTATGAGGATAAATACATATAATATTAATATTTTTCTATAAAAATATTTATCGGGTTTAATTCAATGGTTGTAATGATACTACCATTTAGTATTGTAAATTAAATATTTTTATAAATATATTTATTTAAAAAAAGAATTAATAGAAAACTGTATTATAAAATTATTTGTTCTATTTTCAAAAAAATATTAAATTTTAATATTTAAAATGACAATTATAGCATGTTACGTTTCAATAAGTAGTTAATAAAAATTATCAATTATAATAGATATATCTTTAAATATTAAATGGATTAGTGTAATTTATATAATTAATATTTTATATTTTTTATTTAAAAAATAACCTTTAAATAAAATAAAATTCAATAATATAATTGTTTTTTTTAATTAATAATCCAATCATCATAAATTTTTTTAATTAAAAATGTTATTATATTACAACTCCGAATTATATATAAATATTATATATAGTGAAAAATAATCATAATATTTTTTTTTCTTATATTTAAAAAATTTAGTATTAAATATATTATTAAATATATTATTAAATATATATATATAAAGATGATTAGTGATAACCAGTTAAGATAGATATATATAAATAATATTTTAATAATTTATTATTTTACACATATTAATATTAATGTAATATGATATATGATAAATAGAGTCAATAATGCATTGACAGCAAATGAAGCTGAAATTTATATACAAGAATTAAAAAAAATTTCAATTGAAGATTATGGATATGATAAATGGATGAAACAACATGAATATATTGAAAAATTAAATATACAAGTATATTAGTATATTAAAATAAATATTTTTTAAAAGTATATAGCATGATAAATTTATAATATAAATGTATTTTTATTTCTATTATATTATTATAAGGCACATATAAATGTTGCTCAACAATCAGAAGAATTCATATCTGAATTATTGGTTTCCTATGATAAAGTACATATAAATAAATAATTAAAATAATATTGAAATAATTATTAATTAAAAATTTAAATAATTTTAAAAGATAGAAACATTAATATATGATTTATTAGTAAGTGAAACATGGAGAAAGAAAATTTATCCTTTGATTAAAAGTAGTATTACTCAGGAAAATAGCTTACAAGTATATATGATGGTAATAAATTATTTTTTTTTTTTATTTTTTATATAATTATTTATATTATTTATTTAATATACTAAATTAATTTTATATTTTATTGATAAATAGTTATATCATGAGGTTACAACTATAAATTTATTAGAATTAGTTTTATATAATAAAAATGCATGTACATCTGTGGATGAGAAAATGCTTGATTTAGTAGACTATTGTGCAAGAAAAGTTACATTTTTAAATACATGGTATTTAATATTGAATTATATTATTAAAAATTTGAAATTATAAATTAAATTTTTATTAATTATTTAGGGAAGATGATGATGATGAAGATGAGGAAAATACGAATGATATACATAAATTTATGGAAAGAACTGAAATTGAAGTAATTAATATGAATAATTTATTTATCAATTAATTAATATCATTTAGTCATCATTAATAAGTTTTTAATATTAGCAAATGGATAAAACCTTGAAAAAACAAAATTATGCTATATCAATAAATGCATTATCAATATTGAGATATATGACTGATTATATTACTGATTTACCATTAAGTGTAATGACAAGACTATTAAACACAAAAGGTATATTTATTTTTTCATTTAATAAATTAAAAAAATTTTAATGTATATTTATTAATAATAACTATTAATAATTTCTAGATATGATTACTGCATTATCATATTTAATTGAATCTGTTCCATGGATAAGAAGAACATCAAATAATAAAATTTTTAGATGGGAAGGTTCAAATTGGAAAGAAATTAATAAAATTGATATATCAAAATTGTGTCAAGTGGAAGCTCAAGTTAGTTTTAATTATTATGTTATTTTTTCCTTTTTTCTTTTTTTCCTTTTTCTCTTTTTAGGAGAAAAATTTAAATTGATATATTAATTTTAAATATATATTAATTTTTAAAATTATTATATAAATTTCTATGAAAATATTATTAATAATATAATAACAACAATTCATAAATAATAATAATTATAATTATAATAATAATAATAATAATAATAATAATAATAATATTAATATTAATAAAAGATTTGGATTGCTTTATATAATTTAATGGTTGAACCTGAATGTAGAAGAAAATATGCTTATACAAATCATACAAGAGATGTTATTTTAAGAGTAAAAATATAATTAAACTATAATTATATTTTTACTTAAGATATATTCATTAAATATATATTAACTATAATTATATTTTTTATTACAGTTAAGACCATATTTAACATCTCAATTAATAGATGAATTGCCGATTTTGGCAGATTTAAAAAGAGTATTAGATGAATTAAGTATTTTAAATATTCCTGATAATTCAGTTCAAGCTGGTTTATTAGTAGAACAAGTAGTCATTTAATTTTTTAAATAATAATAATAATAATAATAATAATAATAATAATAATAATAATAATAATAATAATAATAATAATAATAATAATAATAATAATAATAATAATAATAATAATAAAAATAATAACTATTATTATTATTATTACAAAGATACCAGAAATGTTAGAAGAAATTAAAAATGGAAAAGATTGGAAAAAAATTTCTAAAAAATGTAAAAAAGTAATATTAAACGAATCTCATACAAATAGAATAAAATTGGCAAAAAAGTAAATTAAATTAATAATATTTATATACTTATTATTTTGATATATTATTTAAATTAATACAATAAAATGAAAAAAATTTGTTTATATACTGTATTTTATTTAATTAATAGATTAGCTGGGATGTATAATATTGATCAATTTGATTCAATTATTGAAAAACCAAAATGTGCAAAATGTGGTAAACCAGCAGATAAAAGATGTTCTAAATGTAAAAATGAATGGTAATTATTATTATTATTATTATTATTATTATTATTATTATTATGTTTTTCTAAATAAAAAATGTTAATAAAATAATATATATAATAATATAATAATTAACAAATATTTAAAATTATTAGGTATTGTTCTAGAGAATGTCAAGTTCGTTCGTGGCCGGTTCATAAAAAAATATGTAATTTGGTAAAAACTTATAATGATGATAAAATAAAACTAGAAAGCAAGTCCAAAATTACTGT
Source organism: Pecoramyces ruminantium (assembly GCA_000412615.1). Taxonomy (NCBI): domain Eukaryota; kingdom Fungi; phylum Neocallimastigomycota; class Neocallimastigomycetes; order Neocallimastigales; family Neocallimastigaceae; genus Pecoramyces; species Pecoramyces ruminantium. The sequence goes on from ASRE01001008.1 coordinate 8,193, forward strand.
ATTAAATTAAGAAAAAAAAGAAAAAAAATTTTTTCAATCTCATATTTTTATTTTATATATTAATAATAAAAGTTTATCAAAAATTTAATTTTTTTTTCATATTTTAATTAATAATTAAATTAATTTTTTAATTTTAAAGTTTGAAATTTAAAAATATAAAGAAAATTTTTTTATAAGTTCAATTTTTTTTTTATATAATAAAAAAAAAAAAAAATAGTCTTAATAATAATAATAATAATAATAATAATAATAATAATAATAACAGAAACAACAACAACAATAATAATAATAAAAGAAATATTAATGATTTCAAAAATATATAAATTTCACATTTTATAATTGGATATTAATACCAATTATTTCTTTGTTCATAAAAATTTAGATTTTTTTTTTTTTTCTTTTATATATATAAAATATAATTCAGTAATAATAATATTTTATTTTCTATAAAAAATTGTTTTTAATTTTAATAAAATTATATTTAATAATTATATATATATATATATATATATATATGTATATATGTGTGTGTGTGCTTTTTAAATATATATATATATATATATAAAATAAATATAAAAATATTTTTTAACATTATTAAAATTTATTGAAGCATATTAGGTTTATTTTATTCAATTATTATAAATATTTCTTTTCTTTTAGTAATTTAATAATTGTTTTATACTTAAACAATATTAAATGTTTAAAAATGTATATGTAATAAAATTTGAATATTAAAGCAAATTTCAAATTAAAGATTCATGAAAATCATATCATATATTTTAACTTAAAAATAATTTTTAATATATATCAATTATATAAAATTATAATAGTTTAAATTTGTAAGGTATTGATATATATATATAAATATATATATTTATAATATTTAAAATTAAATATATATATTTCAATAATTTATTTCTAAATTTTATATACAATATAATTATATATTCTGTTAATAAATAGATAAATTATAGTGTAAAGATGGATTATCAAAATTTTAGCAAGAAAATGGATCTTGCAACAATAGCAACAAGATTAAATGATCCAAATATAGGTTAAAAAATAAATTAATAAATAAATGAATAATAATAAAATAATATGTTAAATTTAAATTCATTTGAAAAATAAAAATAAAAAAAATATATGAAAATAAATATTGATATTATTATATAATATTTTTTTTGTTATTACCTTTATTATAATAGATATAAAAGTAAAAATAACAATATTAAATGAAATAAAAGATACAATTGAAACAATACAAGCGGTAGAATATAGTCGCTTTTTAAATTTATTTATTCCAATATTTTTTTCAATTTTAACACAAACACAACCATCTTTTATAAATGGACATCCTCATCAAGTAAATAAAATTGAAAAGATTTATTTATATATTTTAGTATTTTATTATTAATGGAATTTTAATTAATTAGGAATAATGTTATAATAATATTTCTTAAAATAAAATATAAATTAATTATTATCATATTCATTATCATAATTATCGTTATTAAAATCATAATCATAATCATAATCTTAATCATAATTTTAATTAATCATAATCATATTAATAATAATAATAATAATTTAAATATAATTACTACTCAATGACTATTCTAATATATTATTATATAATATATATAAGAAATTAAGAAATGCAGTTTTGGAAATTATTCAAAGAATACCTCATACTGAATCATTACAAGAATACGTACCAAAATTAATGGAAATTTTATTGGATCTTTTAAAAAATGATAATGAAGAAAACGGAAGTATATGTGTAAAAATTATTGTTGATCTTCATAAGAATTTTAAAAATAATATGGAAAAATATGTTGAGAACTTTTTTGAGTTAGTAAAAGAAATGTATGGAAATATAAAAGAAACTGTTAAAAATACATTTGGTGATAATCAACAATGTGTAAGAAATTTTATTATAGATAATATAATATTATTTAATATTTTTATTAATTTTTAAATTAAATTATGAATTTTTTAATATTAGTTTTATAAATAATAAAAATGTAATATTTTTTACAATTAATTGTTTGTAATATTTTTTTTATGAATTAGACAACTGCAACTGAAAATGAAACGTCAATGAATCCAAATAATAAATTAGCAAAAAGCATGTATAGTTTTAAAATATTAAAAGAATGTCCAATAATTATTGTACTTCTATTTCAATTGCACAAGAAAATTTTTAAAAACAATGTGGATTCATTTATTCCTTTAGTAATCGAAGTAAAATATTATTTTAAATATATATATCATATTATTATTTTTATTTTTTTATTAATATATTATTATATAGTGTTTAGAATTGCAACCAGAGGCTCAGAAACAAGAACATGAAGAAGCTGAAAAAAAAAATGAAATATTTATTGGTGTTAGTTCAAAAATAAAAAATAGAATGGCATATTTAGATTTAAAAGCACTTCAAGTAAAGGTAAATATATAAATATTAAATTACATAAAAATACTTTAATTGAAATATATTAAAATTAAAATTATTTGAATAGACATTATCTTTCGTTGCATATATGATGAGGGGATTATTTCAAGATGCTGAACCATATCAGGATCGTATAGCAAAGTCAGTAATTCAATTAATGAAAGACTGTCCTCCTGATGCATCTGGAATTAGAAAAGTAAATTAAAATTTTGTAATTTAATTAAAATAAATAAAATAATTGTAATGTAATAAATATTTATATATTTCATATAAATAATAAAGGAATTACTTGTTGCAACAAGACATATTTGGTATACTAAATATAAATTAGCATTTATTAAACATATTGATAGTCTTTTAAATGAAGATATATTTATTGGTCCAGGAATAACGTCCAAAGAAACATTAAGGTATAATATTAATAAAAATAATATAAAAAATTAAGTATATTTATTAATATATTATATAAAATTTAAATATATAAAGATCTTTAGCATATAGCATTTTAGCAGATTTATTACATAATGTAAGACAGGAATTATCTCAAGAGCAATTATCAAAAACAATATATATATATTCAAGAAATTTGCATGATCAAAGCATATCACCAAATATTCAAACTATGTGTGTAAAATTATTAGTAAATTTAATAGATGAAATTGCAAAATTAAAAAATAAAGATGAAGGTAAAATATATAATTATTTTAGTATTTATATATTATAAGTATTAAATTTACTAAATTTATTTGAATAATTAGCAAGAAAATTACTTGTAAGACTATTGGATACATTTTCAAAAAAGATATTGAGTATTAATACAGCTTTTCCAATTATATTAAAACATTATTATGCTCAAAATGACCAATTATCACAAAAATCAGAAAATTTTGCAAATATCAGTCCACCAAAAGGATATTTAGATTTAGAATATGCACATCCAATAAGATCATGTATTGGTCCATTTGAGTCATCACAAGATTTAATAAAAGGTAAATAGAATAATATTATTTTAATGTTATTTCACAGAATATTTCATATGTATATATTGCATTTAATAATAATTAGTTTAATATTATATTATAAATAATATATTTATTATTGTTAATAATATATTTGAAAAATTAAGAAATAAGGTTTTTATTGAAATATTTAATGTCTGGATGTAAACTTGCAGTCGTTGATATAAAAGCTTGTTCAATATCTGAAACAAAAATTGAATCCTCTGAAACAGAAAAAAATCAACTGGTTAAATCAGAATTTAATGAAGATGAAATTGAAATATTAATTCGTATATTTAGAGAGGGCTTAAAATGCTTTAATATGTATAATTTAAATAATTTTGATGAAGAAGGTCAATTAAAAGAAGGTAATGATAGTCAAAAACAAGCTGCTTTTATACAGCCAAATCTACCAAAAGATGGAAAAGAAATGCTTGATTGTTTTTCTGCATTATTTATTACTATTGAACCATACATATTTCAAGAAGTAATATCATCTCAAATGCCATTTTTTTATGAACAAATTATTATTAATCCAAGTTTAGTTATAATATCGCAAGCATTTTTAGCAAAACAAACAATATCTTCAAATTTTGCAAGTATACTCTTAAATTTTTTAATGGAAAAATTAGAAGAATTAAAAGAAGATAATGAATTGAATTGTTTTGTATTAATTCGATTATTTAAATTTTTATTTATGTCTATTTCATTATTTCCAACGACAAATGAGAAAATATTAAAACCGCATTTACAAACACTTATATTAAAGTCTTTAGAGTTTTCATCAAAAGCACATAATCCATTAAATTATTTTACTCTTTTACGTTCACTTTTTAGAAGCATAGGTGGTGGTAAATTTGATCAACTTTATGAAGAAGTTTTTCCATTACTTTGTATTCTTTTAGAGAGTTTAAATAATTTATTAGCTAATACACATAAGCAACATATGAAAGAATTATTTGTTGAATTATGTTTAACAGTACCTGTAAGGTTGAGTGTTTTAATTCCATATTTATCATATTTAATGAAACCTTTAGTAATTGCTTTAAAAGCAGGTCCAGAATTAGTAAGTCAAGGATTAAGAACATTGGAACTATGTATAGATAATCTTACTCAAGAATTTCTTGACCCAATAATGAATCCAGTAATAAATGATTTAATGGATGCTTTATGGAAGCATTTAAGGCCACATCCATATAATACTGGACATAGTCATACAACTCTAAGAATTTTAGGTAAATTAGGTGGAAGGAATAGAAGAATGCTTCGCGTTCCATCGGAACTTAATTACTATAAACGTGATAATGCATTGATAAATATTGGATTAACTTCAAATATAGAAAATATGATTCATATGTTTGATTTAGAACCATGTTTATTTGTTGTTGAAAGATTAATAGATAAAAATTTAACACATAATACTTTATTTTATAAAGAACAAATGTATCAATTTATAAAATCATGTATTCCTTTATTATTTAATATAGAAACTGGAAGTTCAGAATTATCTTCATTATTAAATAAATATATAAATTCGAAAGGTAATTTTACTGATATACAAGTGATGGAGGAAGAAGATTATGAATTGTTAGTTGATAGGGTAAGAGAAAAGACTAAAGTTCAAATTGAACCATCATATATAGCTATTAAAAAAGTATTATATTGTTTATATTCATTGGCATCACAAAAAGGATTTGAGGATAAAGAAGTCATAGAGTTATGTAAAAATATGTGCATTCATTTTGCTATTTTACATATAGAAGAAATAATGTTAGCAAAATCAAAATTTAATATTCAATATACAAAAATTTCATCATTGGATGTAAAATTTAGTCCTTTTTCAACTCAAATTGATGCTTTTGTTGACGCCATTGTTGATGTTATAGCATCAGAGGAAAAAGAAAAAAGAATTGTAGGTGAGAAAACCATAAAATTATTTTATGATACTTGCAAATCGTTACTTAACAATAATGAGGAAATATTAGTTCATCTTCCAGTATTCCATAAACTTTCAATGAGATTTTGTTTATATTGCTTTAAACAAGAATGGTATTATAAAAATGGAGGTTGGTATTTAAATGATTTTTAACATTTACATTTGTTTATAATATAATAAAATATTATTTTGTATTTTTTTTATACTTTTATAAATAATAAAATAGGTTGTTTTGGAATATCATTATTATGTTCAAGAATTGATTTAGGTACTAAATGGATGTTAGATCATGAATTAGAATTTGTAAAATCATTATTATATGTTTTGAAAGATACATCTCCAGAAATGTCTTCA
>ASRE01001050.1:0-10911 GCA_000412615.1 Pecoramyces ruminantium
AACAAATTGGGAATGTGATGAAGAAGGTTGGGTTTTTGGACATCGTAAAGATAATAAAGAAGAAAAAGGTCTCTTTCCAAAAGTATTCGTTGAAGTTTACAATAATAATAATAATAAAGGTAAAAATGAGAAAAAAAAAATAAATAAATTAAATAACTTTTTTTTTTTTTAATAATTTTATGTATTTTAATTACATAAATTATAAAATATTATATATAAGTTAAATATATTATTATATAAAATTAAAACATATAAATATATGAATTGAATAATAATTATAAATTTATAATATTAAATATTAATTTAAAATATTTTATATATAATATAATTTTATATATATAGGAATAATGGTAAAGAGGTATATATAAACAAAATATTAATTAAAAATTTTAAAATTTATAATTTAAAAAAAAAAAATTTTTTTCACATATTTTATTAATATTTTTTTTTTTTTTCATATTTTTTATTTTATTTTATTTTTTTTTTTTAGTAATATCACTACAGAATATAGAATTCAATATGAAAATAAAATTAAATTATTAAGATCATTAATGTATATGCAAATTACTGATGCCAGTACTGTTCTTTTTATTCATCGTAATAATTTATTCCATGATGCTTTCAATAGTATTATGAGTAAAACACCAGAAGAATTGAGAAAAAAACTATGTATTGAATATATTGGTGAAGAAGGATTAGATGCTGGAGGTTTATTAAGGTATAATATATTCATTTAAATAATTATATATTTTATAAAAATTTTATATTATATTATATATTTTTATAAATATTTTTCAATTTTATATATATATTTTTTTAAATAATAATAATATATTAATTAAATCTTTAATAAAAATAAAAAATAACAGGGATTTCTTTTATCAATTATCAAAAGAAATTGGAAATGTCAACTATTCATTATTCCAATATGCTCATGATAACTCTTATGAATTAGAAATTAATCCAAATTCAGGCATGGTTGATTCTAATCATTTAGATTATTTCAGATTTATAGGTCGTGTAATTGGATTAGCCATTTTCCATAAACAATATCTTTCTGTATTCTTCACCATTCTCATCTATAAAAAATTACTTAATAAACCATTAGAATTTTCAGATTTAAGATATGTGGATTATGAAATGTTTAGAAATTTAAAACAATTAAAGTAATATATAACAATTGTGAATTTATATTATTATCATACATTGATTTAATATAACAAAATATCATATTATTAAATATATTATGATTTAGCACATACATACATGCATATGCATATATATATATATATTTTATAAAAATTACGTAATATAAATTCTAATAAAATTTTTACTATTTTTATTTAAATAAATATTTTTATTTCTTATAGGGAAAATGATGGTGCTAATTATTTATATTTAACTTTCCAAATGGAAATAGAAGATTGTTTTGGACATCATAAAACAATAGAATTAAAACCAAATGGAGCCAATATTGATGTTACTGATTCTAATAAGAATGAATATATTGAGTAAATTTTATTTTTATTATTTTTTTTATATAAATATTTATATAACAGTATATCAACATAAAAATTAAATTTTATTTATTTATTTTTTTATATATTTATTTATTATAATTATATTAACATATATTTTTTATTTATTTAATTATTTTTATTTATTATTTTTATTTAACAAAATATAGTTTAATAACTAAAAATAAATTAAATAATACAAATGATAATGAACAATTAAATGCTTTAAAACAAGGATTTTATGAAATCATTCCAGAAAACATTAATATATATTAGATGAAGTCGATTTAAAGGTAAATAATAAAAAAATATATAATATATATAAATATATTAAAATTATTAATTATATTATTTATTATTATTAATATATTTATTTATTATTAAAATTAATTAATATTTTTTTATTTATTTATTTTTTTTTTTAAAATTAAAAAAAAAAAGTATTTAATTTCAGGAATTAATGAAATTGATGTTGATGATTGGGAAAATAATACAGATTATGAAGGATATAAGAAAAATGATATTACAATTATCAATTTTTGGAAGGTATATATTATTATTTATTTATAATTTTAATTTTTATTCTATATAATTTGTAATTATTTATTAATATTTCCCACATTTTTTTTTTTTTTTTATAAAAAAAAAAAAATAGTGTGTTAGAAACTTTAGTCATGAAAATCGTACAAAATTATTACTTTTTGCTACTGGTAATTCACAAGTTCCAGTCACTGGATTTAAAGATCTTCAAGGAAGTGGTAAAATTCAACCATTCAAAATTAAAAAAATTGGCCATCAAAAAGATTTACCAAAAAGTCATACATGGTAAATTTTTATTTTTAAATTAATATAGTTATAGATTAATTATGATATAAAATGAATATGTTACTTTAACTCTATTATTAATTTTATTATTATTATTTTTATTATTATTATTATTATTTTTTTTTTTTTTTTATATTAAATATTTTATTAATTTTAATTAAATACTAGTTTTAATCGCATTGATTTACCTCCTTACACTTCATTTACTCAAATGAAACAAAAATTATTATTGGCTATTTCTGAAGGAATGGGCAATTTTTCAATTGAATAATTCTAAATTTTATTCAAATTAAGAATAAAAAAAATATAAAAAAAAATATTATCAAATTTTATTATAATATATAAAAAAAATTATTTATATATACTGTATATATTAAAAATAATTAATAATAATAATAAAAAAAAAAAAAAAAAAAAAAATAAAAAAAAAATAAAATAAAATACTATATTATTTAAATATATTATAAGTAATTATTTTTCCAAGTAGTAAATAGCGATATTAATTATTAAATAAAATATATATAAAAAAATTTTATAATCTATATAGTAAGATAGTTCAATCACTTGAGATAAGAGTGTATTTTTATATATTATACCATAATATATAAAAATAAATAACATAAAAAATATCAAAGTATATTTATTCAAATAACTGTATTATTTTATTAATATAAATTATATATTATATTAGTTTTAATCATATTGATTTATCTTCTTATATATTATTTACTCAATTGAAACAAAAATAATTATTAGTTAATATCTGAAGAAATGAACAATATTTTAATAGAATAATTTCATTTTTATTATAAATTTAAACATTAATTATGAAAATAAAATTTCTATATTTAAATATATAAATAAAATAGTATTATCTGTTTCTTTTTTTTTTTTTAAAAAAAAATAATATTATTTAATATTATTAAATTAATTTCTTTTCAACATAAATATTTTTACATAATAAATCATAACAAAAATTTTATTTAAATTTAATATTATTAAAAAAATAAAATATATATATATAAAAAAATTTAAAAAATTTTTATTTATTTATTTATTTATTTAATTGTTTTTCAAATAAAATAAAAAAAAATAATAATAATAATTATTAATGGTATCTTTATTTTATTTTTATATTAATTTTTAATTTTATTAATATAAAAAGAGTTAATAAATTTCATTAATCTAAAATAATAATTTTCAATATTTTTTTTTTTATATTATTATTTAATAACATATTTAAAAAATATTTTAAATATAAATAAATAATATATAAAATATCATAATATTAATTTATTTTTACTATAAAGAAAAATAAATTTTATTTTTCTTTATAAAATAAAATAAATATTTATAAAATAAATATTAAAGTTATAGTTATTAAATTAAAATGAACTACTGAGGTTGAAACATTTGTTGAGATGGAATAAATTGTTGTGGTTGAACCATTTGTTGTGGTTGTATAAATTGTTGAGGTTGTGGTTGAACAAATGGTTGTGGTTGAACAAATGGTTGTGGTTGAACAAATGGTTGTGGTTGAACAAACGGTTGTGGTTGAACAAATGGTTGTGGTTGAACAAATGGTTGTGGTTGAACAAATGGTTGTGGTTGAACAAATGGTTGTGGTTGAACAAATGGTTGTGGTTGAACAAATGGTTGTTGTTGAGGATAATAGTAAGTAGGAATTTGTGTTGGATAGTATGGTATTCCTTGTTGAATAGGAACATAATATTGAGGTCCGTTTGGTATAAATGAACCACCTTGTTGATGTGGATCATTTGACTGCATAGTTGATCCATTTTTATTCAAAGCTATATTATATAATAGTATTGATATATTAATATATTAATTATATTTAAAAAATATAAAATTATATATAATTAATTATTAATAATTATTAATAAAATATTTAACTATAATATTACATATAAATGCTTTTGGAATTGCTCCTTTTTCTTGATTATTATCAACTTTATAACCATATACCCAATTTTCTCTTAAATTCCAATTAGTAATTTTTAAATAATCATTCTTATGGAAACTTAAATCACCTTGATTAGTTGATTTGAAATCATATAATGCCATAACAACATCACCATTTTCATCAGAAATAGGAATATTCTGGGTATGAGATGAACTTGAATCAGGATCTTATTATTAATATTATTAATATATTTTAATTTGCATTAATTAATTATATATTAAATTTAATATTTATTATTTATTAACATATTAATATAAATAATAAATTAGTATAATGTAATATTATTAACTATAAAATTAACTATTAATAAAAAAAATAAAAAAAAGATAAATAATTCTTTTTTTAAATTTCTTTCAATTCCCTATTTATAAAATATTTTTTTAAAATAATATATATATAATTGACTAACCGTTTGGATTTCCATTAAATACACGAATAAAACAGCCAAAAACTATATTTTCATTCTCTAATATTGGTTTGTGGAATTCATTATTTTCATCAACAAGATCTGATTTTTTAAAAAATTTTGGAAAACCATGTTCAAATTTTTCTTTACTAAAACATTCTATAGAAGATGCTATAATTATTTATAGTATTTATATTACAAAAATATTTTTTTAAAAAAAAAATGAATATATTTCCCAAAAAAAAAAAAAAAAAAAAAAAAATAAAAAAAAAAAAATAATGAATTTTTAAAATATTTTTATGATATTAATATTTATAAATATAAATATTACATTTTGCTATATAATGGTTATAATTATTAGAATTACGAATGTATATTACAAATTGAGCATATATTTTTGGATTTTTAGGAGTATATCCTTTATAATAAACATCATCAGTATACTTTTCATCATAATCCATACATTTAATATATATAGAAATATGTTCGTATTCACTACCATTTTTTCCGTTTGGATATAAAAAGCATTTCCTTTTTTTTTTTTTTAATATAAAGTAATATATAAAATAATTATATAACACTTTAATTGCTATTAGTTATATAAATAAATATTTATATATATGTTCACTTACCAAAATAAGTTATTAATACTATTACCAACTACATATGGATCATTATCACTTGTAATCCAGCTTGTTGTATCTTTTTCAATATAATCTTCTATATAATTATTACCAATTTTTAAATCATAATCTTTAATCATATTTTTTATTTTATTAAAATATGAATCTATTATAATAAATATAAAATATTAATTATATCATTAATTGTTACATAAATAGTAATTTAATATAAATAATATTATAATATGATAATTAATAATTTATAATAAAATGAATATGAATAAAACAGAATAGCATTAATAACAATTATATTATTTAAATTCAATATAAATTAAAATATTTACCAATTTTATATTTTTTATATACCAAAATGTAAACTCCTATAACTATTTTATTATTTTTTATTATGGGTTTCTTACATTTTCCTTCAGTATTATGTATATCTTTTAATTTTTCAAAATGATAAACACCACGTTCATATGCTTCTTTATTAAATTTTTGTATATATCTTCGACCTAATTATATTATAAAATTTAAATATAAAAAATTGATATATAAATAATTACATATAAATAATCAAAAAGTATTTATTTATTTTTTTTTTTTATATACAAATAATTACCTCCAAAAGTATATACATCATATGAATTAATACTTCTAATACTTAAAATCCAATTAGCATAAATATTTAAATTTTCATCCTTGTTCTTATCCTTCATATCTTTATTACTTAAAAATAAAGAAATATAATCATGATCTTCTCTTCCATTTGGATATAAAGATATATTCCTATTTTATAATATATATATATATATACTTTTAGAATATAATAATTATATTGATTATAAATAAATTTCTTTAATAAAATATTTTTTTAATACCATTTATAATTACCAACATTGAATACTGGACTATATTCACAAGTTCCTAGATTATTCCAATTCTGAATTTCCCATTCACAATATTTTTTTTCAATTAATTCGTCATCGTGTTCATGTTCATTATTATATCCAATAGAAGAACATATTTCTTCTAAATATAATTCTAATTTAAAAATTAATTATTAAAGTAGTAATTAATATGTTTTGTTAAATTTTTTTTATAAATAGAACAAAAAAAAATAAAATATTTATTATCTATTTTAATTATTTCTTTTTATATATATATATATATTAATTTTTTTATTCTACCTTTACTAAATTTATATACTCGAATGTATACACCAATAATAACTTCACCATTTTCAATTAAAGATTTATTTGATTTTTCATCATCTACATATAATACAGGTTTTTCAATAAATTTGGAATAATATGATTTTTTATTATAACTGGAAAATATCGTAGGTTCAGTAGATTCTAAAAAAAAAAAAAAAATGTTTAAATAATTTATTAAAATTTAATATTAAACTTATAAATTAAAACAAATAAATTACATAATATGAAATATTATTACTTTTTGAATATACTAAAGAATAATCTTTACAATTTCGTATATACATTGAAAAATTTGCTACAACGTGATGATATTTCTCATTTTCAATATCTGAATGACACAAGCCAACTAAAATATAATCATTCAAATTATCATCCTCTTCATTTTGTGATAATATAATCGTCCTTTGATCATTACATATAATATTATAAAATAAATATGTGTATATTATTACATTTCATATGTATAAAAAAAATTCTATAATTAAATACCATTTATTTCCACCAACAATAAACTCTGGACTGTATTCTTCATTTGATAAATTATTCCAATTTTGAACTTTCCATTCAAAATAATTTTCTTCAATAGTTTCATTATATTTATTTTTTTCATCATGATTATCATCATCAATCTCAACATTAAATTTCATTTCATTTATGTTTATTACTTTTTATTAAAAAATAAAAATTAAAATTATATAATATTTAATTTAAATATAATTTTAAAATATATATATATATATATAAAATTAAAAAGATTTTTTATATTAATGTAATGATTAACCTTGTGTACTACAATCATAAATACTAATATATGCTCCAATAATAATTTTATTATTTTCAATTATAGATCTATTGAATTGTTGATTTTTTATATATAGATCATTCTTTTTAATTATATTTTTTAAAGAATAACCATTATTATTTACACTAAGATATATAAAAGATGAAGGTTCTTTTCGATATTTATTTTTAAAAATTTTTTAAAAAAAAAAAAAAAATTAATTATTATTATTATTATTATTATTATTATTATTATTATTCATCTTTATATAAATTATTTATATATAATATATATATAGATATAGATTAATTACTGTAAACTTTGTAAGTTCTATAATCATTACTATTACGAATATAAAATATAACACTAGCACATATTCGTGATAAATTATTCTCATTATTCATATCAGTACAATTTAAATATAAAGATAAATAATCTTTATCCTTGTTATCTTCATTTTTATTCGTATGTATATAGAATCCCCTTTATGTATTTATATTAAAAAAAATGAAAATAATTAATATTATATCTATAAAAATTAAATTAAATGCATTACTTTACCAGTTATGATCGCAAACGGTATGGATATCGGTAGAAATTTCATCACCACAATCATTCCAATCTTTAATTTCATATTCATAATAACCTTCTTTTGAAAAATTTCCAGACTTTAAATTATTATTTGAAGCTAAATAACTTAATTCATTATTGAAACGTGCTAAATTTTAATTTATCATATGCATTACGATATATTTTAGTATTAATTATATTATTATTATTATTATTATTATTATTATTATTATTATTATATCAAATTGAAAATAAATAAAAAAATATTATTAATTATCAATTATCAAATTAATATTAATATTTTAATATAAAATAAACTTACTATATATATCCTTTTTATATATTTGAATATAAATTCCAATAACAGTTTTATTATCTTCAACTAATGGTTTTAAATTTCCATTTTTCTTATTTAAATCAGATTTTTTAATAAAATCATAAAGTGAATAATATCCATCAGTTCCAGAATTACTATAAAAAAAAAGAGGTGAGGCTATAAATATAAAGATTATTATTAATATATTTAATCGTATTATATTGATATATTGATATAGTATTTTTATAATTCATATAAAATAATATATATTTAACCCTTCATATAATAAGATGAATAATCTTTGTAATTTCGAATCACAAATACACATTTTATTAAAATATCAGTATCAGTTCCAATAAGATAAACTGGAACATATTCTTCATAATCAGAAATATTTATTAATTCTCCTTGAGTTGCAATGCACCTTATTAATTATATATGTATTAATATATAATTTAATATGAGCTGAAATTTATATATATATATTATTACCAGTTATAACCACCAATCATAAATTCATTACTTCCTTTTGCTTTATCAATACTATTCCAATTTTCATATTCATATTCATAATATCCTTCTCCAATAACTTCATAGTCGTTTTTATTAATATCTTTATAAACTTCTTTAATTTTATTCAAATATGATTCTAACAAAAAAAAAATAATAATAAAATAAAATAAAATAAAAAATAAATAAAAAAAAAAATTTTTTTTATTTTATTAAACTAATTTAACAATATATTTAAATTAAAAATAACTAACCATATTCTTCATCTTTATTTACTCTAATATAAAGAGTAATAGTAAGTTTATCATCTTCAATTAAATAACTATTAGAAGTGGCATCTTTCTCTTCTAAGTTACTATTACTAATAAACTTATTAAAGCCATAACTTATTCCATCTTTATCATAAGTAAAAGAAAAATCTAATAATCATAGTTTTTATATTTTTATATTTTTTAATAATATAATAAAAAAAAAATATTTAATTATACTATACTAAATTTATTTATTATTTTTACCTCCTGTTTTATAACATGAATAATTATGATAATTATGAAAAGATATTACAGCATCAACATTAATATTTAAATATCTTTTTTCAATAAGATCCATATTTTTTATATATATTGATATATAATCTTTATTATCATCACCATTCCCTTTTGGATATAAATTGACCTTCCTTATTAACATATTGTAAAATTAAATTAATATTTTTATTTTTTTGGAATATATTTTTTAATAAATATATTTTACCATTCATATCCACCAATTTTAAATACTGGACTAGATACTTGAGAAGGTAATTTTTTCCAATCATCAATTTTCCATTCATAATATCCTTCTCCTACAATTTGATTACTATCATTATTTTTCTTTAATAATTTTTTTAACTCGTCAATGTACTCTCCTAAAATAGAAAATTTTAATTAATTTTCAAGAAATTAATTAAAATTATATATATATATATATATATATATTCAATTTTTTATTTTATTTATATTAAATTAGTAAATTTTACAAACCTTCTGTGTAGCATTTCACATTTTTTTTTATTGAATTCTTTTTAAATGACAATAAAGGCATATTTAGATTTATTATATATAATTATAGTGAATATTTATAAAATCATATATTTTTCATTAAAATTTAATAATAACTTAATAAATATTTTATGTTTTTTATTTAATAAATTTTATTTTTATTTTTTTTTCTTTTTTTTTACAATAATACTAATAAGTATATTTAAAAAAAATAATAATAATAATTTCAATCAATTATAATATAATTTTAATTTAATTTTATTTTACTAATTTTAACTCTGATTAATTGGGTTAAATATATACTAAATTAAATTATTATATATTAATTTAAAAATCTTATCATATATAAATTTTATGTATTTTAAATATTATCATATATAAATTTTATGTATTTTATATTTTGTATTATCATTAATATTAATTTATTTAATTATTAACATCTTTTGATTTTTTTTTTTTATATATAAAAAATTGTATCAAAAAAAAAAAAAAAAAAAAAAAAAAAAAGGTATTAATCCATTATTAATAAATAAATAATTTATTAAAAATTCTTTTTAAATTATTAATTTATTTTATTATTTATATTATTTTTTATTATTAATAATTGAATATTAATCATATATAAAAAAAAAAAAAATAAAAATAAAATATATAATTAAAAAATAAAAAAAAAATAGAATGTATAAAACATCCATTATTATTATAATTTACAAATAAATATATAACCGAATTTTATTGTTATTTGATAAACAAACTTTTATAGGATACTAAAATTTAAAACTTAATATTTTATATCATGTTAAATAATAATTTATAATAAACATTATATAATAAATACAATTCATTTATTCAACTTTCAAAAAATTTATAATACCTAACCTTTGGTAAATTTTACCTCCTATGATGATAAACATAGTGATTTATTTATATAAAATAAAAAAATTTATCTAGTATTATATTCATTATCATTATAACACATAGCATAAATATAATAAAAAAATATTTGTATTATTTTTAATATTATATAATAAAAATATTTAAAAAAAAATATCTAATAAAATATCTAATAAAATATATAATAAAAATATTTATAATATTTATTAATATTTATTAAAAATAATT
>ASRE01001294.1:0-11359 GCA_000412615.1 Pecoramyces ruminantium
TACATAATTTTATTCAAGATATTGTGATTAAAATTTCATAGATGAATTATTGTAATAATATATTACATAAATTTATTAAAAATATTGTAATATCTTTACAATATTTATATTAATTTTAATTATAATTATTGAATATTTTAGTAAAGTCAAAATGATTTTATTCAATTCCACTATATTTATAATCATTATATTGAATATTGATTTTATCTCTATTGAGTTACCAAAAACTTAATAAATAAATATTATCATGTGATAATGAATAATTCTTTAACATTTTCTAAAGAGAATATTTCGTCAATAATATCATTTACACCAATCATTTAAATTAAACCATATTTTAATGGTGTAATAATTGACCAATGACTTTTTCTAAATATTTTATAGCATATTTAGCCATATCTGTTTTTCTGTTTGGAACATAATAACTTCCATAATCCAATGTCATTAGTTTATAATTTTGTATGTAACATAATTATATTAATAAGTTAAAAAAAGTTCGCTTTTTCTAAAATAATCTGGATCAATGGGTAAAATTAAATTAAAAAATATATCTGGGTTTGTTAAAATAATAAAACTTTCATAGACAATAATTTAGATTTAGATTAATAATAAAGTAATTAATTACATATCTAATATTTGATTTTATAATTAAATATTTAGTCTATTATGAGTAATATAATAATCTAGTAATAATTATATTAATTAAATTAGTTTAGTTAGACTATACATGAAATAATTGATTATTCAATTAGAAAATTTTATAATAATAAAATAAATAATTTATGTTACATAAAATAATTGAAATTAATATATTGTATTAGTATAAATAATTTAATAGAATAGTATATTCCAACCTAGCTCTAAGAATTAATTAAATATTAAACAAATAATCTGATCTATTGAATATAAAGACCAACTCCTGTTTAGTTATCTTTACAATTTCATATTATAAATAATTTTCATTATACATATAAATCCCTAAAATATAAAGTTCATGATTCGTATGAATAAAATTAATTTTAATTAATAAATAATTTATTAAAAATAGGTACTTACATCAATTGTCTAAGTAATCCAAGAAATCAGAGAATCTCTCTTCAATGTAAAATACCCCATAAAATGGCAATGGCTTTCTATTTTTTGGAGCTTTAAATAAATCTTATATCAAGTTCTTGTAGTTATTATACTTAGACATAAATATATAATTATAAACATCATTTTTTTTCGATTTCAAGAATAATTGTTGTTTCCGTGAATCCCTTATATAAAGAGTTTATAAAACAGATTATAATAAAAAAAACCCAAAAATAAACAAACACAAAAATTAAAAAATAAAACAAAAAATATTTTTTTTAATAATTCTTTTATTTTAACTTTTTTCTTATTATTGTTATTAACCAAATAATTGTTAATTACAACTACATTTTTTCAATTAATGAAAATTTTCATTATTTATATTTTTTCTATATTACATTCTAATATATCAAATCAATTTAATTTACATATATTCAATTTAATAACAACAATAATTAATTTAATTAAATAATAAAATACAAAAACTAAAACTAATTATAATATAATTTTTTAATTAAATATTTTTTTATTATAACTATTTAAATAACAATTTGTCTTAAGGCTTATATTTAAACTAATATAAAAATAAACAAAATATAAACTAAAGCTATAAATAATAATAATAATAATAATAAACTAAACTATTTAAATAAATAAAATTTTATAATAACTAATTTTAACTAATTTTAATATTATAAATTATTTAATCTCATATTTGTTAAACTCGAATTTAAATAATTTAAAATATAATTTTACATTTTAAATTTTAAATTATTATTTAAAGTTATTTAATTATTTAAAATATTTCATACATATACATAAATTTAATGTATAAATAAATTTAATGTAATGTATTTTGATTCATAAATTAATGTAATAAATTACATAATTTTATTCAAAATAATGTGATAAAAATTTCGTACATAAATTAATGTAAAGTATTACATAAATTTATTAAAAATATAATAATATCTTTAGATTAACCAATTAAATATTAAATGTATTCAAATGTATAATATAAATAAGATCTATTTTGATTTCATTAGGAAATCAAGAGTTAATATTTTAAAGTTATATAGTAAATAAATGTGAATAAATAATTAATAAAAAACAATTAAAATGTGTAATTCATTTTATTTATAATTTTGGTGTTTTGTTTCAAGTGTTTATTTAATATTTGTTTATATTTGTTTATTATATTTCTTTAAAATAAACTTGTAAAGAATTAATAAGCAAGACTAAATCAATATCTTTACAAAACTCGACAAATATTCTTTCCAAATTAGTTTTAATTACTTAATTATTTAATAATTATTTAATTATTAATTTGTGAATAAGAAATCTTTTATAAGAAATCTTATAATTGATTTCTTACAATATTAACTCTTGCGGAGGGTATATTCTTTTAAGAATATTTCCTTAACTTATTAAGATAAGTATATAAATAATACGTACATATATTATTTTGTTTACTATTATATATTATATAATTATTTTTCCTTTTCTTTAAAATAATAAAATTATAGAATAAATAAACAAATAAATATTTATGCAACAAACATTAAAATAATTACAAAATAAAATAAACAGGAAGTTAAAATCAAAATAAATAACAAAAAATTATTTTCAAACAAAATAAAATAAAATAATTAATATTATTAAATTTCATTTAAAGGATTTAAATAGGAGACAATACTTAATTCTATATAATTGGTGGCATGAGAAAAATGGTTGTCAAATGAATTGTGACGCTTCCGCCTTAAATCCATTCATAATGATCCCAAATTTAATTGAACAATTCGAAAAATTAGGACAATGCTAAATGGACTCTAAATAAACATGATTAAATTGAGTAGTTATTAATTTTTATTATATATAATGAAAACAAATAATTTTCCATATGAAATAGACATAATTAAAAATAATAATATTTTTATTTTAAGGTTACAAAATAAAATAAAAAAATTAAGTATACTAAATTTTAATACTTTTCAATTACATTTCTTAAATATAATATTATTGTAATATTTCTTGAAAACATGCAGTTTTTATTAATTTTTAATGTAATTATAAATATATATGTATTAAACTTTACAAATAAATAAAAAAAACAACATTAAAAACTTAACCTCTAAGATTTAAATATTGAATTTGAAGAAAATAATGGAATAAAAAATTAAATAAGTTTGAAAAATATTAAAATTCAAAAATAAGAATAAGATTATTTATTTAAAATATTATAGAGAAAAATATATTAAATTTAGTTTTAGTTTATCTCAAAGATTGTAATTAACTGAAGTTAGAATATTTCAGAATCAGTAGAATCAGATTCAATTTGATCTTCAACATCCATTTTAAAGGTGCTATCTGGATCAGGTTTTTCTTTAATAGAGTCATCAATAGGCAGCTCATTAATTTTTAGTGAGAGTTGTGAAGAGTTCGGTGAAATTTTAGTATTATAGACATCAATTTCTTCTGGGTTAGAGGAGTAGTTAAAAATGATAGCAGGTTTGGAATGAGAAGTTTTTGAAGAGCATATAATTGGTTCATCTGGAGAATTTTCTTGAGAATTTAGAGAGCTAATGATTTCAATGATTTCATTAGCACTTTTATTCTTTAATTTATCATTGTTATTATAATTGTTATTAGTGGCTGAGATAAAAATATCAAAATTAGCTTCGCTTTTAACTAATTTAGAGCTAGGTATAGGATATAGGAGTTTGTGGTGAGCTTGGCTTGTTATAAGAAGGTGTATTTGGGATACGGGTAGAATTAGAGGCTGAGATGTGAGATTGGTAGTAAGCCATATCAAATTGCTTGAAGTAGGATAAGTAGTAATTTGGTTCCTTGATGGATTCGGTAGAATTATTATTTGAGGCAATTTGAGGAGGGAAGCTTGGAGGAGTAAATTGAGTAAAAGAAATATTCTTGAGGGTGTCTGAATAGAAATCTTTAATTGGTTGAGGGATTTCAATTCTTGAGATAATATCCGATATTCTTCAATAGCAGGCTTTTTCTATTCTAAGAATATCGTCATCATTAGCGGTATTCAAGTTTTTACAGCAGCAGGATTGAAGTTTTCAATGATCTTGAAAGATTCCGAAAAATTCAGAATATCTGTGATCATAGGGTTAGATTTTTTAAAATTGTCATTTTACAGATGTTTTTACCTATGAAAGGAACGTTTTGGCTATCCTTTAATTCTTTAATTGATTGTCTTTGGATTCCTTTTACGTAAAGAAGGGTGAGGTCATTACTTTTTAAAACTTTATATAGTTTTGTAGTAAGACTCACAACTCCTTTAATCTTGGAGAGACCATCCTCTTTACTCATTTGTTTGAGTCTAGGTGGGAGATGATCAGCTTTACGTTTAAGAGTATCTGCAACCATCTTGCATTTTCCCTTGGCAGAGTTTTCTACAACATATTTTTTGATTTTTTCTCTTATAATGATCCTGTTTATGGAACCTTGAGTAGAAGAGACATTCTTGTCAGCATTATTATTTTTCTTAGAACTTAAAGGTTCTGAATAAGAGACTTTTTGATTAACTTTTGCAATTTGGGAAGCCAATTTCTATTTTTCTTTATCCCAATTTACTTGGATTTTTTTTGAATTGCTCAGATGAGAAATACTCATTTTCTTTACACACAAATTTTTAAGTTATGCGTTTTCCATGCGAAGGCGAATGAACTCTCCAATATCATATTTGTTGATTCTTTAATTGAATTTGGAGATTTCTTACTAAAGAGGAATCTTTTTAAATTGGACAGGCTTAAAGAGTTCATTACGCTTTAGATCGTCATTATTAGGAGTAAAGAAATTCATGGAGATATTCTGATCCTCATTTTTAAAAGTAATAAAAGGTTCGTTGTTGGAACCTTTAGAAATTTCAATAATATCATGATTGAATAGATCAATCAGATACGTTTTAAGTGCACTAAATGCACAACTGTTGTTACATATGATACCCTTTTTCTTATTATTGCTGATAAGACGGGCATGATTGGTTTTGGTGAAGGTTCCTTTACACTTACGGCAACGAATAGGACATTTGTTACCTTCTGTGGTTTTCCTTCTACCATTAAGAATAAAGGAGAGATGAACAACTCCAGCAAATTGGAGTGCTTCTTCTACTTTAATTAAAACAATTTTTTTATTACTCATTTAAGAAAAGGGGTTATTATCAGTATATTAATTTTTATATATAAATGTCTCTAATAAATATATTATAATAATTTCATTGAGTAAAATTAAACTCACCTGATTAGTGATTCATAAAATAAATAAAGATGGAGTAAATATACTAGTTGTTACCCACAAATTTTGAAAAATCTCAATATGTTCAAACTGGTGATATTTCTCAATTTATTGAACAAAAAAAGAACGATACATCAGAAATAAAGTTAGCATCAAAATACATTTAATTCATTTAGTTCATCAACATGCCCAAGTGTTATATGGGAATCTCCTAATTGTAGATTTAAACTTACATTATTAATTGGTGCTTTTTTCTTCATCATCTAGATGATTATAGTATCCAAGGAAATACAATTCTTTAAATTTTAGTAATTTGTTAACCAATCCTAATGTTTATAATGAAACTCGACTACCATATGCTACATCTGTTGAAGTTGAATTAGAATCAATATTTTATTTAATAATTAAAAATATTCTTAATAATTATTGAAATGATAGAGTTAGGGGTTAGGTTTGCAAAACAATATATTCCATTACCAGGTCTTGTATTATTTCTTCGAAATGGTAAATGGTACAGGAGTGGATGCCACAAAAGAAGAAATTTTAATTATTTTATGAAAATCAAGATACCATGATTCTATGAATATAATATCGTAGATGTTAATAAGAGAATCAAAAGTGATATCTTGTTTTTCTTTGTTAAATCCTTAGGCATTCACATAAAATATATTTAAAGTTTTTATATTTCCTTTACCAAATTTAATTCGCTTATTTATATTATTTTTAAAATTAAATATGCAATATAAATTATCTGCGAAAATAGCAGGATAAAATTTATATTTACTATTATTAATATTCATAATTATAATAAAATTCAATATATTTATTATTATTATGATATATTTTTTAATATATATTAATATTATATATATAAATATATAATTTACTTTTACATAAAATTATGTATAAAATTAATTAAATAAAATTAATATAAAATATATAATTTAAATATTATATTTTCTATCTTTTATAATTTTTTATTTCAGAAATATTTTCTTTATTATTAATATATTCTAATTCATTTACTTCTTCATGTTGAATTTCTTTAGTATTTATTTTATTTTCATTATAACCAATTTCTTTATTCTGGATTTCTTCAATATTTATTTCATTATCAGTATCATTTTTATTATTACTAATATATTTTTTAAATTTTATATTATAATTTTCTAAAGTTTTTAATAATTAAATTCTTTTTAATCTTAATATTAAGAATAACTTTTTTCAATATTATAAATTGAATCATCTGGAAATTTTATTTCTTCAAAATTTTTATAATTTAAAAAATAATTAAATCTTCTAATATTTTTAATATTAAAATCATATTTAATAAAAATAATTTCATATATATCTTTATGTGATATTTTTGTTGATTTGAATCCTAAATTTAAAACTTTTGTATTCTATGTACCGAAGTACACCTTATACCTTGAATATAAACACATTTTAGGTTATCACTTGATTCAAAATCAAGAAATAACCCTAAAACTGATTCTTGAATAAGTTCTTTTTTAAATTTATCACCTATTAAATTTGAAAAAGCTGAATTATTAGGTATTGAATTTGTTATAATTTCCTTCAATTTTTCTAAATTTATTAATAAAAAAGAATTTTTATATTTTTATAAATATTAATAAAATAAATTTTGAGTTGTATTTTTTTTTTTTAAAAAAATAAAATATTAAGAAAAATATTAAATTTAATTTTGCTTTACTTTTATATTGAATTTTTTTATATTAAGAGTAATTAATTTTAATATTACAAATACTTTCATAATTTAGAAATTGAATTTAATCGATCTTTTACCCAATTAGATTTTATCTTGATTCTTTTAATTAGAGAAAAGAAATCTCTTTATAGATGATTGGAGGAGTCATCGGATCTATTTTAAATATAATCTCATCAAGTCAATAGATTTTTCAATTGCATTTACATTTAAATAAAAATTACTAACATGAACATTATTACAATTATTAATAATATTATTATTGTGGCTTTACTTTAAATATTGTTATTCGATTTTAGGGTTAAGTTTTTAATATTGTTTTTTATTTAATTAATTTTTTACATGAGTAACTTAAAACATCATAATCTAATGATTATACATGGATTAGAATTAAATACAAAAAATAGATATATGTAGAATTAGTTTAAAAGTTAATACATGAATTAAATTATACATAATTTTAATTTAAAAGATTAGTCATAGATTTAAAGTTAAAATAATATTAAAAAGAAAAGAAATAGGGTTTATTATAAAAAAAATAAACATAATTTAAGAAATATTAAAAACTAAATAGTATAATTTTTCTATATTAGAATTATTTGAAATAAAAATAATTACTTGCATTATATTCAACTATAAATGATTTTTCTGGATCGTGATGTCTAAGTAAAGGTAATGAAAATCTTTAATTCATTAAAAAAATAATTAACATTTTTCTTTTCAAATCACATTTTTCTTTGTTAAGTTATATAAATTTCTTAAAATCAATAAATATTCCTAAATACCAAAAATTCCAATCTAATGGTAAAAATAAAATTTAAAAAAAATAGATTTTATTGAAAATAAAGTAATATTTTTTGTGAATTGTAAATTTTATTCCATGATTTATTTTTATTTATTTGAAGATTTTAATGTAGAAATTTCAATAAATTGATTAAATGTTAATTCTACAGATTGTTATAATACTATTTAAATTATACAATTTTAAAAGATCATAAAATGACCTATTTTAATATGCTTATTGGATTAAAAACTACAGCTGATAATTGTCTCTTTATACACCCATTATTAAAATCTTTATGTATGTTTACAATTATTGAAAATTTTGATGTATTTGCTCATATTTTAGATGAACAAGATTCAGAAAAAATTGCCTGTTTTATTAAATTTACTGAAAATAAATCTATTAATTTTTTAAATAATATTGAAGATAATGAAAATATGATTAATTTTAAAGGTATTAATAATAAAGAAGATATTAAACCTATTGATTATATTAATCCGTCAAAATTATTATGATGAAATAGTAGATTTATTGGCACATTATATCGATATTATTGCAATTTCATCAGATGATTTGATTCAATCTAAACTTAATCCACATTACATAAAATTAATTGAAAATGCTAAGCCTTTCAAAAGTAAGTATTATAGATTAAATAAAATTAAATCTGATGTATTAAAGAGTTAATAAAGTTATACAATAAGGGTTTAATTGTCCTTTCTTATTCTTCGTGGTCCTCGCCTATTGCGTTAGTCGCAAAGAAAAATGGTAAATGGAGACTCTGCGCTGACTATCGCAAACTGAACGCTTTAACAGAAATAACTTCAATATTTTTTAATTGAATTAATTGAAATTTTATTTAATATGTTATCGACATTTTTATTATATTTAATAAAGAAATTCTAAATATATAAATAAATAAATATATATATGTTGTATTATAATGTTAATATTAATACCATTTAGAAAATTTAAATTTTCCATTATTTTTTTTTTTATATTTTTTTTTATCATAAAATTATTTTATTTTATTTTTTTTAAACATTACATAATTTTTTGGAAAAAATTAAATATTTTTTATAATTTTTACCTTCATTTTTACACAAAAATGTAAAAATGTGAATAATTATAAAAAATTACATAGTAAATATATTGTTATTTACTATGTAATTTTTTATTAAATATCGATAATTAAATTTCTGAAGTAGAAGGGAATATATTAGGATACAAATTGATATATAATCCTAATAAAAAACTATTTTTTTCGATAAAGGTGAATTATCATATAACAATAATAAATGATGAAAAAGATGAAAATGAAAACTTTATATTTAGAAAAAATATGCCGAATTTTAATATAGGTATACCAGTTACAATCACTAATATTGAAGATGAAAAAGAAAAATATAATATACTAATGACAAAAGAATACTTTGAAAATTCATTAGTCAACAAAGGATACAATGGAATATCAGCTAATGGAAAAAAATATACTGTTAACCCTGCTACAGCAGTCAAAAATGTTTCATTAAAACCTGTAGAAGATGTAGAAAATATGAATGGATTTATCGCTGAAAAATTATTAGTCAATAATAAAAAAATTTTAGATGACTATTCAAACTATGAAATACTTCATAGCAAAAAATTCTATGAATTAAAATTGGACAATGTAAAAAATGATGAAAATAATCCGATAAAAAATTTAAAAAATATTAAAGGTAAATTTAAAGATCAATGTGAAGAAGAAATAACAGATGATAATGGTAATAAGTTTAAGCCATCAATATATAAATTTTCAGTGAAAAATTCAATAAAGAATAACCAAGATATAATATTCTTAATTATTATATTAAAATCAAAAAATTCTATTATCTAGTTTAGGTATATTAAATAGAAGAGGGTTTCCACAACCTAATAAAGATTTCATTTTTGAAACATACATATCACCAGAAAGTCATATTAAATAAATAATTTATAGATATATAATAATATATTTAATATTGAAAATAATAACAATGGAAGAATGCATTCCTTTTATAAATTTGAAGATGATAATTTACATAAAAGTTCATATTTTATTAATAATTAATAAAAGGATTACATATAAAAGATAATTTGTATTCATTAATATGGGATTTAAATATATATATTGAATTAATAACAAATGACAATAAAAATAATAAGAAAAAGATAAAAATAATTCCAAAACATAATAGTAAAAATTCCTATGCACCTCACAACAATTAGGAATTATTTATATAGGTAAAAATGTGAAATTGTTTTAATATAAAATATTTTTTAATCTTTCTTTTAATTTAAATATTTAACATTGATAAAATTAAGCCCTAATTTAGTTAAAAGTAAATAAAAATAATTTTAGTTTAGTTTAAATATATCATTAAACTAATAAGTACATTCTAAAAATTATTAATCTCTAATATGTTACATTGTTGATTCAATAGAAAATCAAAAAGTACAATATAAGATGTTTTAGATTTTTTTGAAATAAGTTAAATGTTAAATGAAAATATGAATAGAAAAAAAATAAAATAAGAAATTTTAAAAATATTTGAAAAGTAGATATTATGAAAAAGAAATTAACGGGAAAATTGATAATAAATATTCATTGACATTTGAAGAATATATTAATATGAAAATATTGAAAGATTTATTTGATATTTGAATTGTATAAAGTAATCCTAATTAAAATTGGATTTATGTAAAAATAAAGTTTTACTAAAAAATATGTATCATATTCTTTTTGATGGATTTACAATGATGATTATTATAAATGAATTAAATAAATAAGTATTAATATGATGAAGAAATATAAAAATTAGAAATTCAATATAATAATTAATCTATTAATTTTAATGAAAGAAAGATTAATAGAAAATTAAATGAACAAATTGAAATTTTTAAATTAATAATTTAAAATGAAAAAAAAAAAAATAAATATTCAACATAAACAGTATAAAATTGCAAAGAATAAACATATTGTAATTACTTATAAATATATTTATATAATTATTATTTCGTAAATCATTTTATTAATAAAAATGTATTTTGTAAAATTATTGTGTAACAATAATAATATAAAATAAACTTTTATCACAATTAAAAATCTTAATATAATTTTAATATAAAAATTTAGTATTATTTTTTATTTTTATTAAATACGTTTTATTAAAAATATTAATAAACAAATTTTTAATAAAATATATTTAATTTTTTTGTTTATTAGTGTTATTGTATTCTTTATAATCTATTCTGGTTATAATCTTTTACATAAATCATACGAATAATAGAAAAAATATTGAAAAGGAAAGAATATTAATAATGAATTAGATACGATCAATATATTTGAACAAAGGATTTATGAGTCAACAAATAAAATAATTAATGAATTTATGAGACGGTGTATTAATTTATTAAATTAATAACTTTAATATTAAAAAAATAAAATATGTTTTATAAAAATAAATTTATTTAATGAACATATTTTATTTTTAATAATA
>ASRE01001353.1:0-10855 GCA_000412615.1 Pecoramyces ruminantium
TTATTATTATTATTATTATTATTATTATTATTATTATTATTATTTATTAAATATTAATAATTATTTTAACTTTTTTTATTGTTTTTAATAAAAGGGTTTGGATACAGATCAACCTATGTTTAAAATAGGAAATTTTGTATATAAAGGGGAAGTGGATTATTCATTAGGAACAGATTTAATTTTTGAGGTAGATGAAAGTAAAATCAATAAAGAAAAAGATAATTTAGAATCATCTATACATCCTTCTAATGCTTCACTTAAACAGTCATCATCAGTTTATTCTTATCTCACAGGTGAAGATCCATCAAAATCTTCACAAGGATTACCTCTTATTCCTTTAACTCAAACTACAAAAAAAATGGTTTTTCATAGTGTTCTTCTTGAACAGAAAGATGATGAATTATCAGGAAAAGATAAATTACCAGATTCATTGCTTCCTAATTTATCACCTAATACATTATTTATGAATAAAGATGCAATTTTAAATTCAATGGCTACTGGCGATGTTTCACCTATTTCTGTTAGTGGAGGATTTTCACCATCGAAAACAAAAACAATCCAAAATATTACATTAATGGATGCTGTTTCAGATATTGTTGATGAAAAATCAAAAGAAAATAAAAATAATAAACCAATTAATGATATTGATTTAGATAGTGCTGAAACATCTCAAATTTTTAATCCTGAAATGTCAAATGTAGAAACAACTGAATTTGGAAGTAATGAAGTTTCTCAAATAACAACAAATACTGAAATTTTATCTAAATTAAATAGTGATTTTGATATTAATAAAGTATTACAAATTACTAATGATGATATTAATGGTTTAAATAGTAATGAGGTATCAGAAAATATTAATAATAAAATTTATGATAGTAGTAATGAAACATCACAAATGACGAATAATGAAATTACTGATTCGAATAATAACGTAATATCTCAAATTTCAGATATTGATAGTAGTCAAATATCAAAAAAATCAAGTGTAGATGATTTAAATGCAGTTACTATTTCATCAAATATAAATTCATCTGAAATTTCGATGGAAATTGATTCTAAAGCGAATGATATAGAAAAAAAATTAAACATCATTGAAGGTAAACTGAATCAAATAATAATTACCAACAATAGTTCTAAAAAAGGATCTTCTGAACAATCTTCTAAAGAAATGATAAAAGAAGAAGATAAATCACTGGGTAAACAAAATGAAAATAATCTTTCAGAATTAAAATCAAATAAAGAAATAGAAAAGAATAAAAGTAATTCATTAGAATTAATATCAAATAAAGAAATAGAAAAGAATGGAAATAATTCTTTAGAATTAATATCAAATAAAGAAATAGAAAAAAATGAAAATAATTCTTTAGAATTAATGTTAAATAAAGAAATAGAAAAGAATGAAAATAAAAACAAAAATAAAACTAGTAATAGTAAAAAGAGAAATAAAAATGATGAAGAAATTAAACCAAAAAAAAGTGTAAGTAAATCTAGAGTTGGTAGGAAAAAATCAACAGAAATTAATAATAAATCAATATCAAATGAAACAATACTAAAAGATTCACATGATGAAAGCACTACTTCCCAAGAAAAAGTGAAAGCATTACCAAGGCGAAGACGTTCATCTAGTTCATCAGCTGTTAAAAAATCTAATTCTACTAGAGGTAGGAAACCAAAAAGTTCTTCCATTAAAAATTCTGCAAAAACAGTGGAATCAAAAAAATCTGGTACTTTGGATGAATATTTTAATAAATAAACAAATAAATAATATATATATAAAAACTATTTATATAAATAATATTATCATATTATTTTTTATTATTATTATTATTATTATTATTATTTTTTTATTTTTATTTTTTTATTTTTTTCTATTAATTTACTTATTTATTTATTATTTATAATAATAATTTTTTTTTTTTTTTTTTTTTTTATAATTATTTATTTATCTTTATCTCGTATAATATGTTTATAGTAATAAATATATATGATTTTAATAATAATAATAATAATAATAATAAAACCTTTATAGACATACATAGATTAATGGTATATCTTATAAATATTAGATAAAATTTCTTAATGAAATTTAAAATTAAATAAATAAATAAATAATATTTTTAATAAATATATATTTTATATTATATATAAAAAATTATTATTAATAATAATAATTTTTATATAAGGATATAATTTTTTTTTTTTTTTTTTTTTTTTTTTTAATTTTAATTTTACTTTAAAACATTTTAAAAAAATGTTTAATATTATTAAAAATATTTCTTATAATAATAATATTTTAAATATCATCTTATTTCTACTTCTTTTTAATAATATTTTATTTGGTGATTATGTAAAAAAATAAAAATTATGTAAATATTGTTGTGTAATTTTATTCTTGACTTGTTGCAAAATGTAATTCTAAAAGTTTACTTGATTTATTATGAAATGACTTTGAACTTCTTGAAGTATTATTACTTTTAAAACTTCTATTATCAACATCTATGATGCCGTTAAGGGGATTTGATTTTAAAACATCAAGTCCTTTATTAGTATTATAATTAAATAATTTTTCTTCAATAACTTCTTGCTCTGATTTTTTATTTGAATTCTCTAGCCATATTCTTATAATAAAAATGTATATATGATTCATTAAAACATATAATAAATTAATACATATATTTAATGTATAATAAACAATATAATTTTTTATTTGCAAAAAAATAATAATGCTTAATAACAACTGTGATATTCCATCAACACACATAACTACTGTTAATGCTCTTATATCTTTGTACGTTTCTTTTATATTCCATTCAATGAAAATTAAAATACATGTACAAAAATAAAATGATAAATTAATTATAATTTGTATTTGTGCTATTATATTTCCAATTGGATCAAATATCATACATAATGCAAAATTTTTTTCATTTTCCAACATAATATTTTGAATACCAAAAGGTGAAATTATAATTAATATCAAATTTAATATACCTTGTATTGAAATAATAAAAAAAACAAATAATAATTTATGATTTTTAATAAATTCTGATATTTTATTTCTTTTAGGAAAATTAATTATCAATTTATGCAGTATTGGAATAAAATAAATTGTACTTCCCGTAATCATTATAATATGACTTACTTCACATTTGAATTCAGTTAATTTTCCAAAATACAAAATTTCTGAATTAAGATAGAAAATTGATGCAAATGAATATAAAATCCATAAATCTAAACTTAAAAATTTAAAATATATTTTAAATCTTGGAATAAATAACACAGTAATTGAAAATAGTATTAAATAAAATATTATTAATATTATTATAAACACAGCCAAACCAACTGGTGTATTATATGAATAATAATAAATTTTTGTTATATCATTAATATCATTTAATACTTCATTTACTAATTTTGCTCCATTAAAAAATTCATACAATAATTTCATAACTTTTCCTGAGTAGAAATCATAATTTTGAATATAAAAAATTGGTTCCGATAAAGGTTGTATTTTTTTAATTAATTTACAATCTACAATTTCACAAACTTCGTTATCTTTATATATTCTTTTTATACCACTATATAAATTGAACTTTTTAACTATAATGTTTTTTTGTACCTCTTCTGATGTAAAAAATTCTATTACTTTAATAGCTGCATCTTTTTTATCATTTGAAATGTTCTTATTGATTCCTACATTAAATCCACTATATGCAGATCCACTAATATTCTTTTTCACACCTGGTATATTTGATATTATGTAATTGGATTTTCCAAAAATATTCCAAAAATTACAAAATAATACTAAACCCGATTCCATCATTTTTTGATTATAGTTTTTATCTGCTTTAAAAATATCATCTTAATATATATATATATATATATATTATTATTATTATTATTATTTATTTATTTATTTATTTTTATTTATTTATTTATTTATTTATTTATTTATTTATTTATTTATTTATTTATTTATTTATTTATTTATTTATTTATAATATATTTTACCCGAAGATAGTTCTTTAATTTCCATTAATTTATTTAATGCATCAATAGCTACCTTATCAGTTATATCAGGAAAAGTATCATTTTTTACATTTCTAAAAGAATAAATAAATTCATACAATGAAAAAAGACCATTTTCATTGTCTATAAATACATATATTCAAATTATTTAGTAATGCCATCAATAAAAATTAATTAATTTATAAAAGAAAAAAATAATATTACCAGGAAAATAGCCGTTATAACCTATAAGATTATTATTATTTTCCTCTTTTTCTTGTTCCAAAATATATTTTGCTGTTTCTATCAATTCATCCCAAGTATATGGTATAGTTTTATTATATTTATCCAAATAATAAGTATTTGAATACAATACCATAAAATTTAAGAACATAGGCTAAAATATTAAATAAAAAAATAAGTAATCGACATTAATTTAATAAAAAATTATTAATCATATATACATATATTTTATATTAATCAATATTTGATAATTTTCATAATTTTCATACCAATGCAAACCATTGATTATGAATAGTACCTAAATTATATGTTTCTTTTGACATGTACAAATCTATATGTTCTTTTGATAAATGTTCTTCTAAATTTAATAAATTAAAAGATAGTTGTTTTGTGTATAAAGAATCAAATGCATATATATCATATTTAAAATTCTTTTTTTTCATATCTATTTCAATAGCAGATAAATAATCATTATATGATGAAGAAGTATTTTTTTCTGAAAATAGCATTAATTTTAATTCAATATCTAATTTTTCTTTTTTTGAATACTTGTTGAATTCATTTGTAATTGTTGAAAAAAAATTATCATCTAATGAATAATATGAACGAGTTACTAAATTTATAGTTGTTGAATTTATAGAAACTATATATATTCAAATAATTATTATATTAATCTTTTTATTTATAATTATTTTTCATAGATATTTAATATATATATTATTTATGATACTTTACTCAAATAAAATATGAATATAAATAGTAAATATGCAAATTTTTGAGTTCCATTTTTTAAATAGAGCATTATGATTTTTATTTTTAATGAAAAAAATTTTTTTTAACATAACAATATTATTTATGCATGTATAAATTTTAATTTTAATAAATGATTTATTTTATAATAATAGTATTAATATTTATAATTAAAAATATATATATATATATTTAAAAAAAAAAAAATTAATTATTTTCTATATTTAATAATTTTATTTTTATGTATAAACTATGTTAATTATAAAAAAAAAAAAAAAAAAAAAAATTTTATTCTTAATAATGAAGAATATTCTCTATTTAATTATATATTATTAAATTATTTTAAAATAATTTGATAAAATTATTAATATCAAAATAAAGAAAAGACCCATAAATATAATCAATTTATTAATTAGAATAATTAATATTAAAAATTAAAAAATATTATAAACAATCATTAATTAATAATTAATAAAAAAGTCAGTTAAAAATTAATATAAAAAAATAAAAATTGATTTATTAATAACTTCTTTTTTTTTTATAAAAATATTAGTATTTAGTTAAATATTAAATAAAATTATTAATTATTTTTATTATTTATTTATTTTACATCTTAATTTATATTTTATTATCAAAAATGAAATTATTTTACTAATATTTTTTAAAAAAAAAAAAAAAAAAAAAAAAAATATATATATATATATATATATATCATATTTATGTTTTTATTTTTCTTTAATAAACTTAGCTAATGAATGAATAATAGGATTATTCATTATATATCTTTAATATTAATTATTTTATTTGTTAATTTTTTTATTCTTGAAACAGCTTTATTAGCGCTTAAACTATCACTACCTAATTCATAAAAGTCAATTTTAAATATTTCACTATAAACATTACAGATATTTTTTTTTTTTTAATTTCTGTTTCCGGTGCATCGTAATTTTCTTGAATTAAGTCCTCTAAACTTGGCTCAAGTAGTTACCATTAGATGTTATTATAACTTAATCTATTTGTTTGAAATTATTTGGTATCATATTTATTGGAAGCTTTTTCTTTAAGTAACGAATCTCTATTCTAATTATTTCTTATCTACTGATATAATGACAAATTAAATACTTATCACTATTCTTCTTCATCTTGTCAATAACAATTAAATCTATATATATATCTATATCTTTAATTTCTTTAATTATGTTATCAATTTCTCCCAATTCAATTCTTTGGTCATGAATTTTAACTTGAGAAAATCTATTCTTAACCTAAATATTAAATTTCTCCATTTTCAGTCCATTTACCAAGATCACCAGTTTTATACATAATTTTATTATGCATATTTCTATCATTGAATGGACAATCAATAAATTTTCTTTAGTAAGTTCTTCATTATTTAAATAGCCTTTACCAACACCATAGCCACTGATGTAGATTTCACTATTTAGTCCAATAAAAACTGGTTTTAAACTATTATCTAATATATATACTTTACAATTACAAAGAGGTTTACCAATAGTTATATTTGTTTCCTTTTTTTCATCTATTTCTTTAAATGTAGCATCTACAACATATTCTGTCGGACCATAACCATTATATATTTTACTCATAGAATACTTATGAATTTCTTTACAATGATCAATAGTTAATTCTTCTCCACCTAAAACAATTGTTTTAACATTACTTAATTCTTTTATGAATTCTTCGTTATCCATAAATAATTTTAATCTTGTTAGTGTTGTATTAATGTAATCTACTTGATTATTTTTCATATATTTATCTAAAAATTTAAATCATTGCAAACGTTATCATTTGATTTAATTAATTTTAATCCATGTACTAAACTGATAGTATTTTCAATATGAGATGCATCAAAATAAAAGTTTGTAATTAATAATACATTTTGTATATTATTACCTTTTATAAATAAATTGTATATATAATAGTTTTTACTATCTTCTTGAAATGCTCTTACATAAATAATTATATATTAAAATGACTAGCTAATGTTCCCTTAGGTTTTCCTGTTGTACTAGATGTAAATAACACATAGCGTGTATTATCAGGTTCATTTATATTATCTAATGAAGTTCTATTTATATTGTAGTTACGTTTTTCTAAATTATATAGTTTATATTTATCATTAAACATATTTTCAATCGTATTTTCTGTATCATAAAAAAGAACAATTTTTGAAGAAACTTCTAAAATTAATTTTATAAATTAGAAGGTAATTTTTTATCTATTGGTAAAAATGCACCACCTGCTTTTGAAATAGAAAGAGTAGCTATTATATAATAATAAGAATGTTCACAATGGGAACAATATCATTTCTTCCTATACCATATTGTTTTAAATTAAAACAATATGGTAAATGAATTTGATATTTCATCTAATTCACCATTACTGATTTTTATTTCATTATATACAATTGCACATTTTTTCAAATTTTCATGTGTGATAAAAATCATTACATTGATAATTATTAGTATCATAATTAAATTTATTAATAATATTTTCTTTTTCATCTATTGGAATATATTCTATATCCATAATTTTTTCATTAAAATGATTAATATTATTTAAAACTTCAATATAACTATTAATAATATTGTTAACAATATAATAATCATAACTATTATAATTATAATCAATTGATAATGAATATCCATCTTCTCTCTCATAAACAATAAGTAAAATATCAAATTTTGAATTATTATTTTTATTTAATTCTTCAAGAAGTTCATTCATTTCAAATAAATTATCATTATTATTATTTTCCGAAGATAAAGTATTATTTATATTACTTTCTACTATTGTTAGAAAAACAAATAAATTATTAACATTAATTAATTTCAATGAATTAGATAATTCTGAAAATGAAACATCTTGATTATTATAAATATCAATTAATAAATTTTTATTCTTTTTAATAATATCTATAAAAGAAGTACTTAAATCATTATACTTTAATAAAATTGGTTGTGTACTCACAAACATTCTAATCATATTCTCATATATAATAAAAAAAAACTGAAATTTTGCTAATACCATTGTTTTTAACGTATTCGTTAATTGAATTACTTAAAATTTTATTAATATATTTATTACAATTACCAACATTTATTTTTTTATCTTCTATATTATCTTCTGATACATTTATAACTTTGATCTTTTTTGGTATATTTAATAAATAATATTTATCATCAAACGTTTGTTTATAAAATTCTATTTGTTTATCAAAATGACATTTAGTTTTCTTTTCATTAAAATCAATACCATACTAAATATTTTTCACCTGTTTCCTTAACTTTATCAATAATAAATGAACTTTCTATCCCTTTCATTTCATTTACTGTTCTTTCAACTTCTCCTAATTCTATTCTTTGACCATTTATTTTAATTTGGAAATCCATTCTACCTAAATGCTCAATTTTACCATTTTCAGTCCATTTTCAGAGATCACCTGTTCTATACATGATTTTATTATGGTTACTATAATTACTGTATGGGTATTGAATAAATTTTTCTTTAGTTAATTCTTCTCGATTGAAGTATCCTTTACTTACATCATTTCCTCCAATAAATATTTCACCTTCAACTCCTACTGGTACCGGTTTCAAATATTTATCTAATGTATATAATTTACAATTACAAAATAATTTTCCAATAGTAATTTTCTTTACTTTTTTTTCTTCATTCACCTGTTTTGCAGTACAAATATTAGTACATTCAATTGGACCATAACCATTATATATTACGCAATCTAAACATTAATGAATCATTTTATAAAGACTTATTGGTAATGGTTCTCAAATAAATATAGTAACTTTTACTACCTTTAGAGATTTTCTAACTTTATCATTTTCCATAAATAGTTTAAAATGTGTTAGTGTTATATTAATATAATCAACACTATTTTATTGAAACATAAAATTGGTTAAATACTAGAAAATATTTCCACCATGTTAATTACATAATGATTACATCTATTAGAACTAACAATTGTCCATTATATTTTGATAGAATATTTTTTAAAAAAAAAATGCTGTTTTACTAACTCCATTATTTTTTACATAATTGTTAATTTGTTCTCTAATATTTTTATTAATATGTTGACAACATGTAAAATTATTTTTATTCGTTTCATTTAAATGAATTGCATAGTCTCTAAATTGAATTTCCAAAGGTTGATTTTCAACATCATTATAATAATTATTTAATTCATTTTTAATAATGAATATACTATTTCTATCACATATAATACGATGTATATCAATTAAAACCATTTCATTTTTAACAAAGCCAACTCTAATCAGTGGAACTTTAGATAAATCAAGTGATCTTCTAAAATAATTAATATTTTCATATGTATAATTTTCAAATGTAAGTGAACAATTTATCATCAATATACCCAAAAATATCTTTTTTACCATTAATTTCTTTTTCAAAATATTTACTTTTAAATATTTCATGATTTTATAATAATTTAATATAGCATTCTTTTAATTTTTCAATATCTATTTTTATATTTAACTTCAAAACATTGGTAACATTATAAATAATATTATTATTACTTGTAACCGAGTCATTATAGATATTTAATTGTTATGATGTTATAGGGAATTTTTAGAATTCTTTTTTCAATAATTTCAATTTTATATGTTTCTTCATTGCTTCTTTGAATTCCTTCAATATATTTATTTAAATCATAAATTGAAGAATATGAAAAAATATCTGTAATATTAATTTTATTTTTAATTCTTCTTCAATCATTGATAAAATTTTAAAGCCATTTATACTATCAGCATATAATTCATAAAAATCACTCATTCTTCCAATCTTATTTTCATTGATCTCAAATATTTTACTCTATATTTTACATATCAATTTTTCTATCTCAGTTTCCGGTGCTATATATTGTTTTAAATTATCTGAATCATTTTTGGATGTATTTCCAATTAGTTTATCATTTGTTGCAATAAGCAAATCATAAAATTTTTAAAATAATTTGTTTGTGATTGTATAAATTAATAAATTAATATAAAATTATAAATTTTAATTTTTATTAATATGTATTTATTCAATAACTTAAAAATGAACTCTTCAATTAAAAAAAAAAAAAAAAAAAAAAAAAAAAAAAAAAAAAAAAATATTAGTAATTAAATTTTAATTTGTATAATTTTTTTTTTTTTAATTTAATCTAATATACATCGAAATTAATTTTTATAAATAAGAAAAAATCTAATATCTAATAATATATATTTTTAACTTAAATTTATAAAAAATATTTAAAGATATTAATAAAATTAAAAATGATAATTTTTGTATTTGAATCTCATAATGAATAATGAAATTTTTAAAACCCATAATTTATTACTTTAAATTTCTTTTTTATATAAATATAATATAAAATAATAATTTTTTTGAAAAATATCATTTAAAAAAAAAAAAATAAAGAATAATTAATTATTGATATTTTAATAACAAATTATAAATAATAAAAAAAATCTAATATCTTTTCAAATCATAATCATAAATATTTTAATTTTAAAATTTAAAATTTTGGCAAAATATTATGGAATAAATATCTTGCCTATAAATTAAATAATAAAAATATTTAATTTAAAAATTAACCTTTTTTTATATTGACTATATTAATATTATTTTTTTTTTCTATAAAATAAATAAAATAATGTAAAATATATATATATATATATATATATAAGTAATACTTATTATTTAATAATTATTTATTTATTATTTATTTCATTATTTATTATTTAATTATTTATTATTTATTATTTATTATTTATTATTTATTATTTATTATTTATTATTTATTATTTATTATTTA
>ASRE01001403.1:0-16651 GCA_000412615.1 Pecoramyces ruminantium
TAGACAGTTAATAAATTAAAATAATAAACATTTATTTTAATAGATTGTAGAAATGTCACTTTCACAAACTTATATGTCATCTTCAGTTTATCAAACATGTTTGACACATGCTTTTTCAACTGAAAGAGAAGAAGTAATTTTTTTATTTAAACTATACTGTTATCTCCCTCTTTTTTTTTTTTTTAAAAAAAAATAGATAATAATTATTATATTTCACTGTTTATAATTAGATTATGGGTTTATTACTTGGAAGATGGACTAAAGTTAAGGAGAAAGATGTAGCTTATATTGAAGCAATATCAATTTGTAGAAGATTAGATAAATTAAAAGATAGAGTAGAAATTTCACCAGAACAATTGATGAATGCAATGAATGAGGTTAATTATGTTAATTTGAATATATATATATATTATTAAAGCATTATATATAATTATAAAGAGAATTTTTTTTGTATGATGTAAAGGAATGTAATATTAATTTTATATCAATATAAAAGGGAGAAAAATTAAAATTAAATGTTATTGGATGGTATCATTCACATCCTCATTTAATGTAAGAATTTTTATATATATATCAAATAAACATTTTAAAAGTAGACAGAAATTTAATATATTAATTGTATATCAATAATTAGTGTTTCACCTTCTACTGTTGGTAAATATAAACAAAAAATTTATTATATTTAAATCAGATATAATTACAATTGAAAATAGTCTTTCTTTGTGAATTGCTATTAATTACATATATACATATATATAAAAGATTTAAGGACTCAATTAAATATGGTAATTATTAATATAATAATTTTTTTTTTGATATATTATTTTTTATTAAGATTTATATATTTTATAAAAATGAAATATAAAATAAATATAATAATTATTATGAATGTAGCAACAATTAGATCCTCGCTTTTTTGGAATTATTTTTTCATGTTTTAATCAAGACGATAATGTAAATATTGAATAATAATTATTTTGAAACGTAATAATGTAATATTAATATAAGCATATATTTAAAAATAGGTTCAAAGACTTAATATCACATGTTTTCAATCTTCTTTAATTGATTCATGGTATATAGAAAAAATAATATATACATTTAAATATATATATATATATATATATTCATATATTTACTCTCTTTTTTTTTTTTTTTTAATTTAATAATTAATAATTATATAGTCCAGGTCATTTAGAAATTCCTTTGATAATAACATCAGACATCACTTATCCTGATTATTCATTATATCAGTTAACTGAATTACCAAATGTAATGAACAATAACAAATAAAATATATTATTATTTTGATTATATTATTATAATAATGTTATGAATATATTTAAGAAATTCTAATTAATTAAATAATTAAAAGATTTTATTTTCAGAAGAAAAAAATTCATTTGAAGAATCTCTTCAGAATAAAGATATTACAAATGAACTTGATAACTCCATGGCTAGTAAATTAACATATCAGCATAATAGTTTTATTTATATGGAAGGAATTTCAAATATTGGTAAGTAATTAAAATAAAACAAAATATATTTATTTTATTACATATAACTTACCGAACTACATAAATATTTATAAAATTTTTATAGTTGATAAATTAAGTATGCCAATATACCAAAATATTGAAGCTATTAACCATCAATTAAAAAATGATGTAATGAATTAATTATAATTTATTTAAATATATTTGTATTAATATTTGTTAACATATATATATATATATTATTAATTTTATGTATTTTAATTTAATAGATTGAAAAGTTAGAAGCACGAAAAAAAAAATTAATAGCTGATATTCATAATAATCGTAATAATAAATAGTGAAATATTAGGGAAATAATAATATTTTTTTTAAAATAAGAAACTAATATTATCTAGAATAATTAAAAATTTTTATTATTTCGCAATAACATTAATTATAATTACCATTAAAATATCATTAACAAAAATTCACAAATTATTTAGTGTATAATGTATTAATATTATTGTAATAAATTTTTTTATAGAATTAAAACAATAATATTGTAAACTTTATTATTAACTTTTGTAAATACATTTATATATGCAGTATTTTTCAGTATTGGAGAAAATTATAAATGATTAATGAATAAATAAATAAATAAACAAGTAAATAAATAAAAATAAATAAATAGATGAAGAAAAAGTAAATAATCTTATTATACAAATAAAAAAATGTTTTTTTTTTTTTAGTAGATGAAAACAAAAAATTTGAATAAAATAAATGAATAAATGTTTATTTTTTTTTTTTAATTAATTTTTTTTATTATAATTTTATTTTTATTTTTATTTTTGTTTTTATTATTATTATTTTTTTTTGGTTAATGATTAATTAAATAATAAATATTATTGGAGTCGGGGTCTAAATTTAATAAATTTTTTTAACATAAAGAATTTTTGTAAAATAGTAAAATTTTTAATATTGGAATTATTATTATTTAATATATGTTAAATTAAATCTAATTTATTGATACAAAATTTTTATTTATTATTTATTATTATTATTTAATTATTATTATTATTATTATTATTATTTTAATTTTTAAAATTTTTTATTATATTTTTTATAAATTTAATATAAAATTTACAATATTTATTATTAAATAATAATAATAATAATATATATATATAATATATAATTTATTGAAAAGATAAATTTATAAATTTACTTGTTTTTATATATTATATATATCTTTTATTTATATATATATATATATTTTTTTTACATATTAGAAAAATTAGAGATTGATTAATGAATATTTATAGAAAATTTTGAGTATATAATATTTAAATATGCAAACAAGTAACGGAGACGACGACAAAAACGTCGGCGTTACAAATGATAAAACTGTGAATGAAAATAAGAAAAAAGTAGATTCAGATGCAAAAAAAGAAAAGAAAGGAACTAAAGGAAAAGCAGCTAAAGGTAAGAAAAAAGCATCTAAAAAAAAGAAGGTTAAGGAAGTTCCTGTAGAAGAAGAACCTGTTACAGAAGAACCAATTCCAGAACCAGTAATTGAGAGTGAAAGTGAAGAATCTGTTGTTGAAGAAATCAATAATTGTATTGAAAATAGTGTTTATATAAAAGAATTAAATGATTTTAAAATAAATGAAAATATTGACAATTTAGTTAATTGGTTCAAAATTAAGATTGAAACTTTACTTAATTGTAATAGTTTATGGAATGAATCACATAATAACAGTATAAAAACATTTATTAATGGAAATACTTATAAAAAATTAATAGCATATATAGAAGAAAAAGAAAAAGATACGAAATCATTAATACTTTCGAATACATTTCCAAAATATAATATCAAAGAATTAGTTTATTTTATTAGATTAGATTCAAAAGAAAAGTTAAATTATTTAAACATTAATAATATATTTCAATATGGTATTTTAAATTGTAATTCAATGGAAGGCCTTTTACAAAGTATGAAAAACTTATATATACCCTTATTAAATATGAAAAATACATGGCCTGAGACTGTAAAAAATGAATTTGAAAACCAACTTCAAAAATTTATGGCATCATTAACTGATGCAGCATATCAAAAACAAGGATATACTATATTTTATGTTCCTAATGATGATTATTCAAATCCAAATAAATTTTCAAAGAAGGAAGATATTCAACGTTTGGAAGCTTTATTAATTCATTGGACACGTCAAATTAAAGATGTGATAAATAATCAACAAGTAAGTGAAACAAATGAGAATCTTGGACCATTAGAAGAAATTCAATTTTGGAAGAGTAGATGTGAAGATTTGTCAGGAATAAGTCAACAATTAGAGAGAAACGATGTTAAAAGAATATTATATATATTAGAAAGAGCAAAATCATCATATATTGAACAGTTCAATTGGTTATCTAATCAAATACAGGATGATACATTACAAGCACAAGATAATTTAAGATTTTTATCTACACTTCAAGAACCATGTATGAAATTAGCCCAATTAGAACCAAAAAATATATCGGGTGTTTTACCAACATTATTAAATTGTGTAAGAGTTATATGGTCGCATTCAAAATACTATAATACAAAAGAACGTTTAACAAGTTTATTAAGAAAAATTAGTAATGAAATTATAAGAAGATGTTGTACAACAATTAATTTAGAAGATATATTTTTTGGTGATGTATTAAAAAGTATGAATTATTTAAATGAATGTATTAATTGTGGTGAATCATGGAAAGGAATATATATAAAAATGGTAAATCAAATTGCTAGATTTTCAAGTACTGGTGCATGGGATTTTGATCAAAGTAGTATATTTGCTCAATTGGATGCATTTATTCAAAGATGTAAAGATTTATTGGAAGTATGTGAAAGTCAAATTCAATTTGCTAGAAAAATTGAAAATGGTGAAAAGAAACCAATTCCAAAATTTGGAGGATTGAAGGGTCCAAAAATTGCAAAAAGTTTATCAGATATTGAAACATCATTTGAAAAACAATTACAGACATTGTGGAAAATTAAACATTATATATTAGATGTTAAATCTACAAGATGGCATGACGATTATAGTATATTTAAACATGGTATAAAAGATTTAGAAATTATGATGCAAAATATAATAACATCAGCATTTGAAGATGCATCAACATTTGAAGGTTGTATGGAGTTATTAGAAATATTTGATAGTTTAGCAAAAAGGGATGCTATTAAGAGAGCATTAGAAAAGAAGACAGCTGATATCCATAATTTATATTTACAAAAGCTTAATAATATAAAAACATATTTTGAAAAATACAAAAAGGAACCTGAATTAATTCGATTTCATCCATTTTATTCTGGTGCGGCATTATGGGCTAAGTCATTACTTAATGAGATTAAATCAACTTATGCATTATTAAATAAGGCATTTTATTTACCTGTAACATCTTTTTCTGAAGAAATTAAAATTAATTATAATATTTTAACTATGTCTTTAGAAGATTTCATTGCGAAAAATCATACGGAATGGGTAAATAATATTCCTGATTCAATTAATAATAGTTTAAATTATACAATTATGATAAAGAATGGTAAATTTTTAGAAATGCAGTTTGATCCAAATTTAATAAAATTGTTTAGTGAAGTTCATTATTGGCAGAAATTGAAGTTCGATATTCCATTCCAAATTCAGGAAGTAGTTAGTAAAAATGAAGAATTAAGAATTCTTAGAGAAAATGTTTTATTAGTAGTTCGTGATTATAATTCAATTATAGAATCTTTAAATGATAAAGAACAGAGTCTTTTTAAAGAAAGAATAAAATTTTTAGATAGAAAGATTAAACCTGGATTAACAGTATTAACATGGGGATCAAAAGGTATTGCTGACTATTTTGTTAAAGAATGTAGAAGAAGCTCTAATGAAATTCAAAGTATAGTTAATGATTTTAAGAGTTCAAATAAAAAAATTGAAAATTCATGTAATGAAATTGAAGATACATTGTTGTGGAGTGTCGAATATAAAAAAGTATATAGTTTAGAAGAATTTAAACAATATCAAGTTAATCATTTGATTGAAGTTAATAAAAATTTGAGAAAAATTCATGATTCAATTAAATATAATTTACGTTGTTCATACGAATTTTTTTCAAATGATGGTAAGGATATTCAAGTATATTGGGGTAAATACGTTAAAGAAATTGATAGGAAGGTAGAAGAAGCATTAAGAATGGCAGTGAAAAAGTCATTACAAGAAATTGCTAAAGCAATTAATGGAGAAGGTAAAGGAAGAGAAGAAAATAATTCTGAAATTCAACCATTATTTAAAGTTAATGTTATATTAGATAATAAAAAAGTTGGATTTGAACCAAGCTTAGAACAATTGGAAAATGTAGTTAATTCATCAGCACAAGAAATGATATTATTATTAAAAAATATACCAAGATTAACAGATAAACTACATATACAGGATGACGAAGATTTACCAAGTTTCTATGATATTATTATA
Organism: Pecoramyces ruminantium; assembly: GCA_000412615.1. NCBI lineage: Eukaryota > Fungi > Neocallimastigomycota > Neocallimastigomycetes > Neocallimastigales > Neocallimastigaceae > Pecoramyces > Pecoramyces ruminantium. Next base: position 5,981 of record ASRE01001403.1, read on the forward strand.
AATGAAGATGATATACAAAAATACTTTATAACTATTCAGAATGGTATGACAAATAATGGTGTTAAATGTCAAGATTATATTAAAAATTGGGATAATTATCGTGAGATATGGGAAATTAATAAAGATGCATTTATTAGGCGTTATGCTAAATCAAAGCCGGCTTTATCTACATTTGATGCTGATATTAATAGATACAATGAAGTTGCAAATAATACTCAAAAAGAAGAAACATTTACAAATATCTATTTTGCATTGCTTGATTGTTCATTACTTAAACATGATTTAGTAACTCATTGTATGGAATGGCAGAATAAACTTACTACATTATTAAATGATAATGCAAAACAAGAATTAAATGATTTATACGAATTATTCCAAACTAATACTGAAAAACTTAATAAACCACCAATGACATTAGATGAACTATCTAGTGGTCTTAATTTAATTTCTGAACTTCAAGAAAATAGTGAAAAAATTCAATCTCAATTTTCACCAATTCATGAAAAATATCAAATTTTAGAGAAATACGAAGTTCCAATTACTGAAAAAGAAAAGGAAAGATTGGAAGGATTAAATGCACATTGGGAAGCATTCCAACAAGTGGTAGAAGAATCAGATAAAGCTTACCAAGAATATAAATCTAAATTTAAAACAGAAGTCTTACAATCAGTTGATGAATTTACAAAATATTTATCTAATCTTTCTGAGGAATTTGATTCAAAAGGTCCATATGAATCAAATATTGGTTTTGAAAAAGCAGAAAAAACAATTAATGAATTCCTTGATCATATTGCTGAGGCTAAGAAGAAGGAGGAAGTTATTAGATATGGATTGAATATTTTTAAGATTGAACAACCACCATTTAAAGATATTGAAAAACTTAATAAAAATGTTGATATTATTAATAGAATATGGCAATATCAAGGTGAATGGGATAAACTTTGGAATTCATCGAAATTGTGTAAATTTAAGAATGTTGATATGTCAAAAATCGAAGAAACGTCACAGCGTTTATATAAAAGTTTGGTTAAGATTAGTCGTGAATCTAATTTCCATGAATGGAATGTATGGTCTGTATTTAAAGATCAATTAGCACAATTAAAAAGATCTATTCCATTAATTGGATTTTTACAAGATCCATCCTTAAGAGAAAGACATTGGAATCAATTAATGGAAGAAATGGGAAGACAATTTGACCCATATAGTGAAGACTTTACTTTGGAAAAGGTTATCGATCTTGGAATTGATCAATACAGTGATTTGATTAATGAAATTTATCATGCTGCTACAAAAGAATTATTAATTGAGCAAGGTATTGAAGCAATTAGAAAAGCATGGGATGAATTTGAACTTGATATTGCAACTTACAAAGATAAATATTATAAATTAAGAAGCACAGATGATTTGTTTGAATTATTAGAAGAAAATCAAGTTTCAATATCCTCAATGAAAAGTTCAAAGTTTGTAGTTGCTTTTGAAAAACAAATTGATGGTTGGGAAAGAGCTCTTTCAAGAATTATTGAAGTTGTAGAATTACTTTTACAAGTTCAAAGACAATGGATGTATCTAGAAAATATTTTTATTGGAACAGAAGATATTAGAAAACAATTACCAAAAGAATCATCTATTTTTGATTCTGTTAACGAAAGCTGGAAATTTGTTATGGAAAATATAAATAATGACAAAAATGCATTAAGAGCTACTAAGAAAAATCCTGATAAAGATAAAGATATTATGAATATATTGAATGGTATGAATACACATTTAGAAGCTATTCAAAAATCATTAAATATGTATCTTGAAACAAAAAGACAAGCATTTCCAAGATTTTATTTCATTTCCAATGATGATCTTTTGGAAATTTTAGGTCAAGCTAGAGATCCAACGGCAATTCAACCACATTTAAAGAAGTGTTTTGATAATATATATAGATTAGAATTAGGATTAGCAGGTGTTGATAATAGAAGACATAATGAAGGTATAGGTATGTATTCTGCTGATGGTGAATATGTTCAATTTTCAAATATAGTAATATTAGAAGGACCTGTAGAATATTGGTTATTAGAAGTTGAATCAATGATGAGAACAACTTTACATAAACTTTTATATCAATGTTTAATATCGATTGAAAAAATGAAAAAAGATAAGTGGTTTAAAACATGGCCAGGTCAAATGCTTATTACAGCTGGTTTAATTAATTGGACAATGGAATGTTCAAAGTCTCTTGAGCAAGCTGAAAAAGGAGATAAACATGCATTAAAAAATTTAAAGAAAAAACAAATATCATTATTAAAAAAATTAAGTGATATTGTTCGTTCACCATTAAATAAGGTAGAAAGACAAAAAATTGTTTCACTTATTACAATTGAAGTCCACTCAAGAGATATTATTGATAAAATGTATAAAGCTGAGTGTTCAAATCCAAATGATTTTGAATGGGTTAGTCAAATGAGATTTTATTGGGATAAAGAAGAAGATGATTGTGTTATAAATCAAATAAATACACATTTTAAGTATGGATATGAATATTTAGGTAATAGTGGTCGTCTTGTTATTACACCTTTAACTGATAGATGTTATATGACTTTAACAACAGCATTACATTTATTTAGAGGTGGAAGTCCACAGGGTCCTGCAGGAACAGGAAAAACCGAAACAGTAAAAGATTTAGGTAAAGCTTTAGGAAAGTATGTAATTGTACAAAATTGTTCTGAATCTCTTGATTATAAATCAATAGGAAGAATGTTTTCAGGTTTAGCTCAAACTGGTGCATGGGGATGTTTTGATGAATTTAATAGAATTGATATTGAAGTACTTAGTGTTGTTGCTCTTCAAATTTCATGTATTTTAACAGCTATTTCTAGAAATGCAAAAACATTTATATTTGAATCACAAACTATTAAATTAAATACTTCATGTGGTATATTTGTAACTATGAATCCTGGATATGCTGGTAGAGTAGAATTACCAGATAATTTAAAAAGTCTTTTTAGACCAGTTTCTATGATGGTTCCTGATTCAGCTATGATTGCTGAAATTATGTTATTTGCCGAAGGTTTTTCTAATACAAGAGTTTTATCTAAAAAGGTTGAAAGTTTATATAGACTTTCATCTCAACAATTATCAAAGCAAGATCATTATGATTTTGGTTTAAGAGCATTAACATCAGCTTTGCGTACAGCAGGTATTAAAAAACGTAAAGATATGACAATACCTGATGAAATTGTTCTTTATTTAGCTATGAAAGATATGAATGTACCAAAGCTTACATCAAGTGATACTCCTCTTTTTATGGGAATTTTATCTGATTTATTCCCAGGTATTGAAATTCCAGAAATTGATAATTCTGAATTTCTTTCAGCTCTTTCTGAAGAATTTAAAGAAAATAAGTTACAAGAAATTGAGGCAATGGTTATAAAAATTGTTCAATTGTATGAAACAAAAAAGACAAGACATGGAGTTATGGTTGTTGGTCAGTCAGGATCAGGAAAAACAACAATTTGGAAATTATTAAAAGATACAATGACAAGGTTATCAAAGACAAAACCAGAAGAATATGTTCCTGTAAAGATTTTCCCATTAAATCCAAAAGCTATATCTCAAGGTGAATTTTATGGTGAATTTAATATTAACACAAATGAATGGACTGATGGTATTTTTTCAAATATCATGAGAACAACATGCTCAGATGAAAAGAAAGATCAAAAATGGATTTTATTAGATGGTCCAGTTGATACATTATGGATTGAATCAATGAATACATTACTTGATGATAATAAAGTTTTAACTCTTATTAATGGTGAAAGAATTTCATTACCGGAACAAGTATCATTATTATTTGAAGTAGATAATTTATCGAATGCTTCACCTGCTACAGTTAGTAGAGCAGGTATGATTTATATGGACTATAATGATTTAGGATGGCGTCCATATGTTGATACTTGGTTAGAATCAAAAAGAGAAAATAATTCATATGATATTATTAAAAAACTTGTTGATAAATATATACAAAAAGTTTTCGATTTCAGAAAAAAATGTAAAGAAACAATACCAATTCAAGAATACCATGTAATTAAATGTTTTTGCCATTTATATGATGTTTTAACAACTTCTCAAAATGGTATAGATTATAATGATCAAGATGGATTACCAAGGCTTTTAGAGCAATGGTTTTTATTTACTTTAGTATGGTCTTTTGGAGGATCATTAAATGAAAAAAGTAGAAAGAAATTTGATATGTTTATTCGTGAACTTGAAGGACAATTTCCAAGTAAAGATACTGTATTTGAATATGTTGTTGATAAGCAAAGTAGAACATGGGTTTCATGGGAAGATAAATTACCATCAGGATGGAAATATTCTACATCTATTCCATTTTATAAAATTTTAGTTCCGACAATTGATACTATAAGAAATGAATTTATACTGCGAAATATTATACAAAACAATATACCAGTTTTAGTTGTGGGTGATGTAGGTATTGGTAAAACATCAGTTGTTCAAAATCTTTTATCAAGTATGGAAGAAACACATTCTATTTTAAATATCAATATGTCAGCTAGAACATCTTCTAATAATATTCAAAATATTTTTGAAAGCAAAATTGAAAAAAGAACTAAAAATGTTTATATACCTTCAGGAGGTAAACATTTAATCACATTTATTGATGACTTTAATTTACCTAAAAAAGATGAATTTGGATCCCAACCTCCATTAGAATTTATTAGGCATTGGATGGATTATGGATTTTGGTATGATAGACAAAAGCAATTAATTAAATATGTAAATGATATATCAATTGTAGCAGCAATGGGTCCACCAGGTGGTGGAAGAAATGTTATTAGTAATAGAACATTATCACACTTTTTCATGTTAAACATGACTTTCCCACAAGAAAGTTCTTTAAAAAGAATTTATGGTACATTAGTTAATCAAAAATATCAAGATTTTGAAGAAGAAGTTAAACCACTTGGTGATATTATGACTAATGCTACTATTGAAATATATCAAACAGTTGTAACACAATTATTACCAACTCCAACAAAAATTCATTATTTATTTAATCTTCGTGATATTTCAAAGGTATTCCAAGGTTTATTAAGAGCAAATAAAGAATATTTCGATTCAAAAGAAAGTATTATGAAATTATGGATTCATGAAATATTTAGAGTTTTTAGTGATAGATTAATTAATAAAGAAGATAAATCATATTTTATTAAATTAGTTGATGAAAAAATGGTAAATCATTTTTCATATACATTAAAGCAAGTATGTACTGATAAAGTAATTCCAATTTTTGGAGATTTCATGAGTGAAGGTTCAGGAGATACTTTAGTATATGAAGAAATTTCTGATGCTGAAAAATTAAAGCATTTTATGGAAGAAAGATTACAGGATTATAATATTGAGCCTGGTTATATTCCATTAGATATTGTATTATTCCGGGATGCAATTGAACATATATGTAGAATCGTAAGAGTTCTTCGTTTACAATGTGGTAACGTACTTTTAATTGGGGTTGGAGGAAGTGGAAGACAGAGTTTGACGAGACTTGCTGCTTATATCGTTGAGAATGAAACATTCCAAATAAAAATTTCTAAGCAATATAGATTCACTGATTTTAGAGATGATATTAAAAAATTATTTGAAATGGCTGGTATAAATGGTAAACCTACAACATTTTTAATGACTGATACTCAAGTTATTTGTACCGAATTTTTAGAAGATTTAAGTAATATATTAAGTAGTGGTGAAGTTCCTAATTTATATGCTCCTGAAGAATTAAATGAATTAAAAGAAAAAATAAGACCTTATTCAGAAAAAGAAAAGATTCCAGATAATATTAATGCAATGTACGCATTCTTTATTGAAAGAGTTAGATCAAATCTTCATGTTGTATTCTGTATTAGTCCTGTAGGTGAAAACTTTAGAAATACAGTAAGAATGTTCCCATCATTTGTCAATTGTACGACAATTGATTGGTTCTCTGAATGGCCTGAAGATGCATTGATGGAAGTTGCAAATAAATACCTTTCTAATTTCGAATTTGAATCAGAACATTATATTAAAGCAATTTCACAAGTGTTTGTTACAGTTCATACATCTGTAATAAAATATTCAGAAAAAATGAAATTGGAATTGAAAAGATACAATTATGTTACACCAATAAATTATATTGAATTAGTTACAGGATATGTTGAATTAATTAAGAATAAAAAGAAAGAAATTGAAGCAGCCGCTTTGAAATTAAAAAATGGTTTAAGTAAATTGGATGATACAAGAGTATTAGTAGAAAAGATTTCTATTGATTTAGAAAAAGCAAAGGTTCAAATGGTCCAATATCAGAAGGAATGTGAAGAATATTTAGTCACAATTGTTCAACAAAGACGTGAAGCAGATGAACAAGCAAAACAAGTTTCAGCAAGAACTGAAAAATTAGCTATCGAAGAAGAAGATGTCAGAGCAGTAGCAGTAGCAGCTCAAAATGATTTAGATCTTGCAATGCCAAAATTAATTGAAGCTATGAAAGCATTAGAAGCTTTGAATAAGAAAGATTTACAAGAAGTAAGATCTTATGGTAAGCCACCAGTTTTAGTTGAAAAGGTAATGGAAGCTGTTATGGTATTAAAGAAATGTGAACCAACGTGGGATGAAGCCAAAAGACAATTAGGTAATCCTAACTTTATTAAACAATTGGTTAACTTTGATAGAGATAATATTTCAGATAAAGTACTTAAAAAAATCTCCCAATATTGTTCAGATGAAAATTTCAATCCAGAAATTGTTGGTAGAGTGTCAAGTGCAGCAAAATCTCTTTGTATGTGGGTAATGGCTATGGAAAGTTACGGTCATATATATAGAGTTGTAGCACCAAAGAAAGAAAAATTAAGATTAGCACAAGAAACATTAGAAAAGAAGCAAAAATCGGTAAGAGAAGCTAATGAGAAATTACAAGAAATTAAAAATAAACTTAATGAATTACAATCTCAATATGATGAAAAAATTGTATTAAAGGAGAATTTAAGAATTCAAAGTGAAGAAACTGAATTAAAGCTATCAAGAGCAGAACAGCTTGTTTCCGGGCTTTCTGGAGAAAAAGATAGATGGGAAACAAGTATTAAGAATTATGAAGAATCTTTACATTATCTTCCAGGAGATTGTTTGTTAGCATCTGCATTTTTATCATATGCAGGTTCATTTAATAGTACATATAGAACTGAATTGGTTAATAATCATTGGATAACTCAAATTAAAGCACGTGAAATTCCATTTTCCAGTGATTATTGCTTTGAAAATTTCTTAGGAAAGCCAACTGAAATTAGAGAATGGAATATTCAAGGTTTACCAAGTGATCAATTTTCTTCTGAAAATGGTATTATTGTTAAAAGAGGTACAAGATGGCCATTGCTTATTGATCCACAAGATCAAGCGAATAAATGGATTAAGAATATGGAAGGAAAGAATAACTTAAAAATTATGGATATAAAACAACCTGATATTTTAAAAACTCTTGAAAATTCTATACAATATGGTTTTCCAGTATTATTACAAGGGGTTTCAGAAACTATTGATCCGTCATTAGATCCGATATTAAATAAAGAAATTATTAAACAAGGAAGCTCATACTTTATAAAACTTGGAACAAAAGAAATAGAATATAATACAAACTTTAAATTATATTTAACAACGAAATTAGCTAATCCTCATTATTCACCTGAGATTTTTGCTAAGGTTACTATTGTAAATTTTGCTGTGAAAGAACAAGGTTTAGAAGATCAATTATTAGGTATTGTAGTAAAGCGTGAAAAGCCAGAACTTGAAGAAAAGAAGAATAATTTAGTAATTAATGTAGCCATGGCAAAGAAAAAACTTGTTGAGTTAGAAGATGAAATTCTTTATTTATTAAGTACTGCACAAGGTTCATTACTTGATGATGCAAAATTAGTAAATACTCTTCAATCATCTAAACATACATCACAAGATGTAACAAAACAATTGGAAGTTAGTGTTCAAACTGAAGCACAAATTGATCAAACACGTGAAGGATATCGACCATGTGCACAAAGAGCATCTTTATTGTTCTTTGTATTAAATGATTTATCAACTATTGATCCAATGTATCAATTTTCTTTAGATTCATATATTGATTTATTTGATAACTCTATTACTAAGAGTGAACCTAATGAAGATTTAGCAGAACGTATTAATAATTTAAATGAATATCATACATATGCTGTTTATAAAAGTACATGTAGAGGTTTATTTGAAGAACATAAATTATTATTTTCACTTCATATTACTGTTAAAATTTTATTATCTTCAGGTAAAATTAATGAAGAAGAATACAGCTTTTTATTACATGGTGGTCAAGTTATTAACAGAGAAACCCAATTGCCTAATCCATGTAGTGAATGGATTACAGAAACCACATGGGATAATATAACTGAATTAGAAAAATTACCAGCCTTTACTGGTTTAATAAGTTCATTTGAACAAGGTGAACGTGAATGGAAGCAGTGGTTTATAAATAGTGAACCAGAAGAAATACAATTACCTGGAGAATGGGAGAATAAATTAAATGATTTACAAAGAATGTTAATTGTTAGGTCATTACGTTCTGATAGAGTAATATTTTGTGTACAAAAATTTATTAAGAATAATCTTGGACAGAAATTTACAGAACCACCAATTTTAAATGTTGAAGATATTGTTGAAGATTCCAGTTGTACTACACCATTAATTTTTGTATTATCACCGGGTGTTGACCCAACTGGTATGCTAACAAAGTTAGCAGAGAAAAAGAAGATGAGTGAAAAATTTAATTATTTATCTCTTGGTCAAGGTCAATCTCCTAAAGCTACTAGATTGATTGAAGAAGGTATTAGAGATGGCCTTTGGGTATTTTTGGCTAATTGTCATCTTTCTATAAGTTGGATGCCTACCCTTGAAAAAATTATTGAAGGTATTGGATATCAAAATGTTCATAAAAATTTTAGGTTATGGCTTTCAAGTAGTCCCCATCCAAAATTCCCAATATATATTTTACAAACTGGTATTAAAATGACAACTGAACCTCCTAAAGGATTAAAAGCTAATTTAAGTCGTCTTTATAATAAACAAACAGATGAAAATTTAAATTCTTGTAAAGTAGTTAATCATTATAAAAATCTTTTCTTTTCACTTTGCTTCTATCATAGTGTATTAATTGAAAGAAAAAAATTCTTAACTTTGGGTTGGAATGTTATTTGTGATTTTAATGATTCTGATTTTGAAGTATGTGATAATCTATTGAAACTTTTATTAGATGATTATGATGAAACACCATGGGATGCGTTGAAATACTTAATTGCTGAAGCTAATTATGGTGGACGTGTTACTGATGATTGGGATAGAAGAGTTTTAAGAAGTTATATTAATCATTATTTCTGTAATGAAGCATTAAATGTTCCAAGATATTCTTTATCATCAATGGATATATATTATATTCCTGAACCAGGTACAATTCAACAGTATAAGGATTATATTGCATCATTACCTAACTTTGATAAACCTGAAGTTTTTGGACAACATTCAAATGCAGATATCAAGAGTCAAATTGAAGAATCAAATAAATTGTTATTTAATTTACTTTCATTAATGCCTCAGAATGCTTCTCAAACTGGTGATAATAATGAAACTAAAGTGACCAATATTGTAAATGATATATTAAAACGAATCCCAGAAAATATTGATTATGATTATACATATAAATTAGTTCAATTTGAAATGTCACCAACAGATGTAGTATTACTTCAAGAAATTGTTAGATATAATAATTTATTAAATGAAATAAGAATATCATTAAATGAATTATTAAATGGTATTAAAGGTATTGTGGTTATGTCACCTGAACTGGAAGAAATGTATAATTATATTCTTGATGGAAGAGTTCCAAAAGTATGGAATAACTTTTATCAATCATTACAACCTTTAGCTGGATGGACAAGAGATCTTATATTAAGAATTGAATTCTTTGATGAATGGTCAAAGGGGTAAAATAAATTAATAATTTATATGAATAATATTATATTTTACTATATATATTAATACTTTTTTATTTTAAATTTATTATATTTTTTATATAAGAACAACACCCAAAATATTCTGGTTAGGTGCATTTATTTTCCCTGTAGGATTCTTAACTGCTTTATTGCAAAAAACATCAAGAAAGAATAATATACCAATTGATGTTCTTGGATGGGAATTTATTGTTCAACAAATAGAAGATGAAAATCATATAACGCAAGAACCAAAAGATGGTGCATATATTAAAAATATTTTCTTAGAAGGAGCAAGGTAAATATTTTTATAATAATTATAAATTATAAATAATATAATATATATAATATAGATATTAATAATTTAAATATATATAATTATATATATAGTTGGGATAAGAAAAATAATTGTTTAACGGAACCAATACCTATGGAATTATTAACACCAATGCCTCCAATTCACTTTAAACCTATTGAAAGTAAGAAAAAGCAAGCTAAAGGAAATTACACATGTCCACTGTACTACTACTCTATAAGAACAGGAACAAGGTAAATTATCAGTATTTATTTTATAATAAATATATATATATATATATACTTTCAATTTAATAATTAATTTTATCATATTATTTTC